>JAPYYR010002442.1:0-11906 GCA_030523065.1 Aphidius colemani
TGTCTAATTGTTTGTTTAATGTTTTAAAATAAATAATTAATAAAACTAAACATATATATAATAATAATTTGACTTTATTTATTTATTTAATTGTGTTTTTTTTTAACAAAAAAGAAAAAACATCCGTAGAAAATATAGATGGATTTTATCGTTTCCAATCAACTTATATATGAATATAATCAAAAATTATATCTATTTGTTTGTTCAATATTTTAAAATTAATAATTAATTAAAATTAACATATATATCATTTTAATTTGACTTTATTTATTTATTTAATTGTGTTTGAATTAATTTTTCTATCAATTTTATTTATCATACTATTATTATTATTAATTTACACATGAAATTTGTTGCATTTACAAGACAACAGCGTAATTCCGGCAATGCCAAATCGTACTCACTAGTAATAAATAATATATAACTTACATCAACTGTTGGTTTTTTTTTAAATGACTTTATATCATTATTCTGTGAAATTGTGTCAAGTAACATTGAACGTGATATTAAATGCAAAGGAAAAGCCGGTTCATGATTGTCCTCATCCATCATCATTTCTGGCCATACTTTACTTCTTAAATTTTTATCAAATCGAGGGCTTTTACTTATTTGTAACAGCATTTTTTACAAAACAAAATTAAACTATTTAATATTGTGAAAAGATAAATTTCTTGAAAATTTTTCGCGAGTGTAAATTAAGAGTAACAAATGAAATAAAAAATAGTCGATTATAATCTGATGAAGCTTTATACACTACTGATATTTAAATGACAAACTGTACTTGCGCTATAAAGTCATGCGTGTCTAATCTGATAATATCAGGACTAACTGATCTCCGTTGTTTGTTTTTTTACAAATTACATTATGTCCAAGTGATGGAAGAATAAATGTAAATATAAATCTGGTATGTAAAATAACTTTTTTTATTGATTTTTTTATACTGTTAATTATTTATTAGATTTTTTTGTAAACAGTTATTTAATAGCAATTTACAAACGAATATTGCGTTAATATATTCACTCAAAAATCATTTGAAATATAAATTATGCTTTTCCTGAAGAATGAAATTGCAATAGTACAACTTCATATGTTGCAATTGCTCCAGCAATCTGTTTAAATTAATGAAAAACATGAATTATTTATGGAAAAAAAAAATATTTCTATTTAAAAAAAATACTTACAGCAAGCATGAAGTTCCTCGTTATGGAAAAAAATTTCATTCCTGATAGAGCAACATCATCAGTTGCTAATAAATGAATTAATCTATCAGTCTTGAAAAAAAATAGAAAGATTATGTTAGTTAAATTAATATAATAATAATAAAAATAAATTATATAAAACTTTTTTTATACTTCAATCGTAAAATACGATGTTGGAGATGAATAAATTGCAGTCAATGAATTTTTGCATTGTTCTGGTATTCTTGATGCAAATAATGTTACACAGCAAATTCTACAAACCAAAAATCCAAATGATGCAAAATAATATATTTTTTCCAAAGCATCATTACGTTTTATTCTGTATAATATAAAATTAATTGTTCATATTATTAGTGTTTTTTTTTTATTTAAATATTAAGCCAAGTTACCTCAGTCCATTGAATAATTGAAGACAAATGAAATATAAATTATTAGTAAATGATAAAAGTATCAGAGGTGATATGTCATCGTCTGTTTGCATCACGAGATTTCTCAATAATGTATATTTTTTTCTAAATTTAATCCAATTAACTGTGTATGCTTTATTAGATGTCACTAACTGCATAACACTTTCATTGAGACTTTTGTATTTTTCTGCAAGTCCAATGGAGACCTTGGCAAAGAAAACATATTTAATTTTTTATAAACAAATAATAAAATTTAAACTTACCAATATTATAAATACATCAGCAAAATTCCAGGCAAATGTTGTGATAATATTATTAATATTTAAACAAATACCCACTGTAAAACAAATGTTTACTAAAAAATAAAATAACAAATTAATCACCTTTTTGTTGGAAAATAATTGAAAATCACTTACAACTTTCTAGTATTTCTGTTTCGGAATTCCAAACAGCAATGAAATCTCTTCCCAGAGTTCTAAAATGTTCAACTATCGTAGTTTTAGATATCTTGACACAAAACCACAAAATATGTTCAACAATTGCCAGAAACATGACAATCAAAGATACTGCTGATAATTTCCATTTAAGTAGAGTTCTAACTCCATCAAAACTATATTATAAATAATTTATAATAATTTTCAATAATAAATTGATATATTTTTTAGTTATTCAACTAACTTGTCCAATTGTTTTTCCATTGTATTCCAATTTTGTTGAAGTGTTATCCACTTTGGGGAGAGCCAGTAGAAAAATAAAATACAACACAATCCATTTGTATAAAATATTGCAAATGTAATTTGTGTTGATAGCACATCTGTCAATTTAGATTAATTAAATTAATTATGTACAAATGATAATTTATTTTTTATTTTTTCTCAACTTACCAGTTAAATTTTCCGGTATAATTGTCAAGGTTTTAACTATACGAATAATTGCAGTACAAATTCTAATGCTTATTAAAGTAACAATAATAATAACATGCAAACTTCTTAGTGATAAATAATTAAATGACATTTTTGTTGGATTTTTATAAAGAACATTTGATACTGGAAGTATACCGAATACTTGTGCAACAACAAGAATTGGTTGAATTGATTTGTAAAAAGATTCATCATCAGAGCTCTAAAAAAAGTATAAAATTATATAAATTTGTATTTTATTTTGTTGCTAATTTAAATGAAACTTACATTTTGATTGTGATAAAAAAATTTATTACGATGTAATAGTTCACTGTTGATAGAAATATTCATCAATGGTTTTGGTGATATAATTATTTCACGATGATATAGTATATTTTTTTTAACATTATCATATTTTTTTCTTTTACTATTATTCATTGTTGGCATCATTTTTGACTAAACCAATGTAGTAAGCGTGACTGAATAATATCATAAATATATATTTTAGATGTAATGTCAAGGCAAATTATGATTAATATCAAATTTTACTTGCGTGTTTTGATTAATGTCTAATTTTACTTGATAAAAATTACATTAAAAATAGCATTTATTATCTGTTGAACGCATTAAATTTGAACTGTATATAGAAAGAAATTGATTTTATTACGCAAAAATAACAAAAAATATTGTAAAAGACGTTGTAATTAACCTAAAAGTAATTAAATAAGTTCTAAAGTTGAAAAAAAAACAACAAAAAATCTACAGGGAGCACCCGGGTTTGAACCGGGGACAAATAGATTTGCAGTCTACTGCTCTACCACTGAGCTATGCCCCCGCTTAATATTGCCTTATTTACTAGCTACTTGAGGGGAAAAAATTTAACAATATTATACGAAAAAGAATTATTTCAATAAGTTTAACATCCCCTAAATATTATTTATATTTTAAATTTCCAACCGAAATGTTTGTAGCCAAACAGGTTGATTTCTTATTGTACAACTGATTAAATGGACGAATATTTTTTATGTTTTATATTTAATGACTGAATCAAATTATTACCAAACACTTAGAGTATTCATACATCTTAAAAACACATTATTTATTTCTTTATGTTACATTATTTGTAATTATCGTATTATTACACTAATTTCATAACAATATTATTCAATACATTTATTATTTAATCAATAATAAAATTTACATCAAAAAAATCATTACAGAAATTTCTTATTCAAATATTAAGACTCATCTGTCTCTAAATCAACAAACTGCAATAATATAAATAAATAAGTGCTCAAAATACCAGCAATCTGTAATTGAAAATCAATTTATAATAATTATTGAAAACAAAAAAAAATATATTATATATTTACTATGCTCAGTAGTGACAAATTAATAACAAAACATCCAGCTGCAGTAAATTCCAATTTACGATTGATTATATGCAAATAGTGCTTAACATTCTAAAATGAAAAAATATCATCAACTAAATTAATTAAAAAATACATTACTACCAATAAATATATCTACCATTGTTTTATCATATTGATTCTTGGATTTAAAAAGTGTATATCCAATAGAGTTGGCCTATGTAAAAAAAAACAAAAACAAATTATTAAATATTCCATCAAAAAGAAAAATTGTAAATGAAATATTTGACCTGATTCGATGCAATATGACATGCCCAATTGAGTAAAACAATTTGCCAAATAAATGTTGTTAGCCAAGCTAGAAGACAACTCATAAGTGAATATGACATATTCACTTCAAGTATTCCATCAATGACAAAATAAAAATCACTGATTATGTGTAATGTCAAATTACCAAGCCAAAGAATCAAAGACCATGAGTATATTAATTCTAATTGTTCACCAGAAGTCATTAAAATATCATAAAGTCGTTCAATGAAAATTCCATCAATGCTATTTTCATTAGCCATATAATTTAAATGAGCAAATCTTGTACTCAAAACCCAAGCAATTAGACTAAATTTTGTAACAGATATTGCTGAACCAACGTAGATAATCATATAAGTCAAATTATCAATAAATGATTGATCAAATGCAATCATACCAGCTTGATTAACTGCCAGCCAAATTAAAATGTTCAATGATATTATCAACCACACTAAAATACCAGTTTTCTTTTCATTATTTATGTAACCCATTGAATCTATTATCTCATCAAAACTTTGTATCATATTAAATACTTTTGTAAATTTTTTTATTGTTAATAATGTTATGATAATGTCAATCATAACAACTACATAGTTTGAAAGTGCCTGATTAATTAAATTAAAGGTAATTAATGTTAAAAAATAGATCAACTAGTTGATCATTTTACCTTGACAATTTCAATTTGTCCAAATATTGATTTCCCATTTCTATCAACACCTGTTAATTTTCTCCAAACACTCCACATTGATAATGTATAAACAGTTATAAATAAAAATGTATAAATCATATTTTTATATGATATTACTAATTTTTTTTTATTATTAAATTCATATGGTGAAAGCCCAAATGAACGAAAAATAATAACAAGTGGATATATGGATTTATACAAAGTTGATTCATGTCCACTTGATTTTGGTAATTTTTTTTTAACGTAATTTGTTGAATACATTTTATTTTTGGTAACACGTATTGTATTTACAATAAAAATGTCAACTGACTTTATTGTTTTTATTTCATAGCAAATACAAGGATAGATTTTAATCATATCATATCAACTTGCGTGTTATGATATGAAAAAACAAACAAATAAGCTTAAATAATTAATTGTAAATTAAACTATTTGAATAAATCACCACATGGCACGTTGAACACCAGCTAATCGACCATTATAATCAACCATATTACGAAACATAAATCTTGATAATCTAAATCTTCTGACATTTCCACGAGGACGTGATGTCATTACACATCTACCAGTATGTTGCATTTGTGATGTTGTACGTGGTATATGATCCTGCATATGTTTTTCAGCAAGTTCCTGATAAATTAATAAATATTACATTAATGTGTTTGATTTTTTTTCGTATGATCTAACTAAAATCAATAACTTACTCGAAGTTCAACTGGCAATATATCATTCTTTTTCATTGTCATTATACGAACACGTAATTGAGCATAATCTTTAGCTGTTTGTCTTCTTCTATGATCTCTCAACATCTTGGCATCAACATATTTATTTGGATTATAATTTGATGGAATATTATTTAGACATCTAACCGGCTGAATCTGTAAATAATTTTTGTTTTAGAGGTTATAACAACTTGTTTTATAATTTAAACTAATTTTAATTATTTAAATAATATTGTTTATTTATTTATTATATTAATTAGTTAATTTGAGCCGATTTTAATTTATTTAATTACATTTTTTGGCAGTGAAAGTCGAGTAAAAACACGATTCAACTGAGAAACAATGGAGCCAATGACAGCCATTTTGTCCAACTGATGAGATTTCCTATCCTACTTAGTACTTACTTCCTAGATGGAATTTCTACTTTCTATTGTCAAGGATTAAGGACGCGTACTTGCTTTTTTAGTAATTAATTTTGATAATCAACAAATAAAAAATCGATACACAGCCATTAATTAATTATCAAGGATTCCAATACAAAAAAAAAAAATTATGCAATCAAGTGTCATTATCAAATCGAGTCAAGTCAATAATCAAGATGTGGATTCAATTGTTGATGGATCAAACAAGGCATATCAAGGATTAAAAATGAAATAAGATAGTATTTGAGTATCGCAATATAAATTTTTATTTATAATTCCATAATAAAAAAAAAAAAAAATTGGAAATATTCGTCAAATTTGCGAAAACAGGTGTTATTAACAATAGCTCATATTATTTAATAATTATTATTGAAGTCTCATGGTTTTCCTTTTTTCAATACAATACAAAAATTACGTAAGAGTTAAGAAATGATTTTTGAAATAAAAATAAAAATAATAATTGATAATTAATAATATAATTATTGTAGCTTTCAAGTATTTATTAAATTATTTTTTTTATACAAAAAAAAGTTATTACTATTGTTTTAAAAAAAAAAAATTTCACATTTTTTCCTACGAAATTCTTTACGATGAAAAAAGTGTAGTAAACGTTTTGATCTAAAAAACTGCATTAATTTAAAATTATGAAAATATGTAATTTGTAAAACTGTTGATGAGATAATCAATTGATGATAAATAACTTGTGCTACTGTTTGTTGATAAATTGGTAAAATCAACATGTTATTTCTTGGCTTTAGTTTTTTCAGCAGCCTTGGTTGGTTTGCCAGAAGCATCTTTGAAGTTGACTGATTTAATAACACCAACAGCAACTGTTTGACGCATATCACGTACAGCAAAACGTCCCAAAGGTGGGAATTCTTGGAAAGCTTCAACACACATTGGTTTGCTTGGTACCAAGTTAACAATAGCAGCATCACCAGATTTGATGGCTTTTGGACTTTCTTCGGTGGTTTTTCCGGTACGACGGTCACATTTTTCCTTGATTTCAGCGAATTTGCAAGCAATATGGGCTGTGTGACAATCCAAAACTGGAGTGTATCCATTGCTGATTTGTCCAGGGTGGTTCAAGACGATAACCTATTTTAAACAAAAATTAATTCATTATTAATATTCAACATTCATTAATTTATTTATTTATTTTTATATTTTAAATAGTTGAAAAATAACACTCAGACGCTTCGATAGTCATTAAATACTCAAATTATTTTCCAATGGAAACCACGAATGAAGATAAAATTGGTCTAATCATAGTGTTATTTTTTTCTCTTTTTTAAATACAATTGATTGGTAATTGTAATGATAATTACCTGAGCGGTGAAATCAGCAGCTCCTTTTGGTGGGTTAGCTTTGGTGTCACCAGCAACATAACCACGACGTAAATCTTTGACTGATACGTTCTTAACGTTGAAACCAACATTGTCACCTGGAACGGCTTCAGTGAGTGCTTCGTGATGCATCTCAACTGATTTAACTTCAGTTTGGACTGTTGATGGTGCGAATGTAACAACCATACCTGGTTTCAAAACACCAGTTTCAACACGACCGACTGGAACTGTTCCAATACCACCAATTTTGTAGACATCCTGATATGAACAAATAAAACATACAAAAATTAATAATCAATTTACAATTGAATTTATGATGTGATGGCATTTTTTTTTTTTTTTGATTGATTATGAATCAGACGCCTTGAACCGTCATAAAAATAAATTTCCGGTAGAAACCACGAATGAAGTTGTAAGGTTATCATCATAGTAATCAACTTGTATTGGGTAAATGCATGAAAGAAAAAATGAATCATCAAATTACCTGAAGTGGAAGACGAAGAGCTTTGTCAGTTGGTCTTGATGGTGGGAGGATAGCATCAAGAGCTTCAATAAGACATTTACCATCAGCTTTGCCTTCTTTACGTTCAACAGCCCATCCTTTGAACCATGGCATCTTGGTTGATACCTCGAGCATGTTATCTCCGTGCCATCCGGAAATTGGGACGAATGCAACAGCTGCTGGATTGTAACCAATTTTTTTGATGTATGATGATACTTCTTTTTTGATTTCTTCGAAACGGTTTTCGGAGTATGGTGGTTCAGTTGAGTCCATTTTGTTGACACCAACAATAAGTTGTTTAACACCAAGTGTAAATGCAAGAAGTGCATGTTCACGTGTTTGTCCATTTTTGGAGATACCGGCTTCGAATTCACCAGTACCAGCAGCAACAATAAGAACAGCACAATCAGCTTGTGATGTACCAGTAATCATGTTTTTGATGAAATCTCTGTGTCCTGGAGCATCGATGATGGTGACGTAGTATTTTGATGTTTCGAATTTCCATAAGGCAATATCGATGGTGATACCACGTTCACGTTCAGCCTTCAATTTGTCAAGTACCCATGCATACTTGAAGGAACCTTTTCCCATCTAATAAAAAAAATATTGTAACATTAGTTTTTGCCACGTTTTTTTTTTCTTTTTTAATTGGATTTTTTTTCAACTAGTGTTGGGATAATCAGACGCCTTAAACCGTCATTAAAATGAATTTCCGGTAGAAACCACGAATGAAGTTGTTAAGTTATCATCATGTTAATTTGAATAAGGGGAATCAAGAAAAAGAGTCATGTAAAATTAATTTTCATCATGATTCTTTTTCGACTATCAAGGTAGCATTTAGCATATAATTTTATATTAAATAATCAACTTACTTCTTGGGCTTCCTTTTCGAATTTTTCAATGGTACGTTTATCAATACCACCACATTTGTAGATCAAATGACCAGTGGTCGTTGATTTACCAGAATCTACGTGTCCAATGACAACGATGTTAATATGAATCTTTTCTTTACCCATTTTTGTTTTTTATTTATCAGACTGATTAAAAACTGCAAAAAAATAAAATTATCATTAATATTACATAAATAAAAAACTCATCAACTTAATTAATTTATTATATTGTATTAAATATGTTTCAAGATAAAGGTATCCACGTGGCGTCGACGAAATTTCTCGAATATAAAATGGCAGCCATTTTGTAGACACAAACTTTCGTCTCACCGGTATTACTCCGTAAATTAAATTAATTCAAAAAAAAAATGCAACAATTGCATAAAATATAATGCAGAATATAAAAGAAACAATAAATCTAATTAAAAATAATATTTAAAAAATAAACTAATCACTATAATTTAATGCACAATACGTAAATATATTTGTAAATTATTAATACCGATGCTTTATATTACACAGTAAAATTTAGAGATTATATTTGATTAACTATGGAGTAGCAACCACTCACCTCCAGATGCAACGAGAGAAAGAACAAGACCTCTTACAGGATATGAAACATGCGTCTTTGACGAACCTGCCTCATTTCAGGGCATTCAGAAAAGCCGACATCAGCGCTCCACCCAAAATTAATTTATTAAAACAATTATTATATTATTTTTAATCATGAAATTATCTGTAAAATAATTCTACTGTAATTATGCTAATTTTTTTTAAACAATTATATTTTTATAGTTATTAAATATCAGCTTATATTGTTAATTTATTTAGCATTTTTATGGATAAATGGCAGCTTTGTTTGTCTGGGTTCATAGCTAAATAAAAACAACACTAGTGACACGGTAAAATGTAAAACTAAAATATAAAGCACATTTTTTAATTAATTAATAATTAAAATATTATATATTATTAATTAAATAATTAATACAATATTAATTGAATTTTTTTTATTTTATTTATTGGGGGTTTTTTATTGTATTTCTTTTTCTTTTTTTTTTCTTAGACTAAAAGAGTTAGGGTGAAGCGTGGGAATTTATCTTGATACACCCCTGAAAAAAAAAAAAAAAATATTTATTGTTTATTTCATGTCAAGGTAATTAAAATGAATAATTTTAATTATAATTTTTAATAAAATCAAGAAGAAAAATTAAAAAATAGAGACATTATTTTGTGGCGCCACATGTACATTAAGCTGGTTATGTTTTTTAATCCTAATAAACAAATAAATTAACAATAATTATTTAACAAAAAAAAGAAAATATAGACTAAATAATTTATAGACAAAAAAAAATGGCGTCAATTGTATGTTATAATTTTAATGAAATTTGTCGTTTATGTTTAAAACAAAAAAATAATAATTCACCAATTTATGATGATAAAAAAAGTTTAACACTTGTTAATAAAATAATTTCTATTGCTCGAATTCAGGTAAGATTTTATTAATAACTATTAATTAGTTTTGCTATATAAATTATTAATATTATGATTATTATTTAGATTGATCAAGATGATAATTTGCCATCATTAATTTGTCATGATTGTCTCATGCTTGTTGATAAATTTCATGAATTTAAATTGTTAATTGAAATATCAGACAGAGAATTAAGATGTTGCTTAAAAAATAAAATTATTACAAATAAAATTGATATTGACAAAGAGGAAGAGTCTACCAAAGAACAAGTTGATTATACAATTGTTGTGGCCAACACACAGGTAATGTCAATTGAATAAAAAAAAACCAAAATAACATGAATCTAATTCTTCTTTCATTCGTAAACTTTTCAGGATTATGACGATAAAAGCACTGAAACAAAAGAAGAGCTGATTGAACAAGCTGGTAATGAAATAATATTCATAAATACTGAAGATGTGAATTGTGAATTATGCTGTGAACCAGTTGGCTCACTAAACGATTTAAAAAATCACATAAGTGAGCATTTTTTTAAGCCAGATGATGATAATCAACGAAATAATACTGACAATCACGATGAAAATGATACAACAGTAACACATGTAAATGATGATGATGATGATGTTGAAGATGATAATGATGATGATGACGGCATAAAACAATGTAATTATTGTCATAAAACAATAAAAAAAATACCACTAAAAAAGCATTATGAAAAATGTAGGAAAAATACAAATTTATCATGCATTGAATGCGACAAAGAGTTTAATAAAAAATCAGAGCTAAGATATCATAAAAGTACACATTTATCATCGCCATTAAGTTGTTCACCATGTCAAAAAAATTTTCGTAATAAACAATCATTTAATATACATATGAAACGACATACACTTGGTAGTCGTTTTCAATGTGAAAATTGTGATAAAAGTTATTATACAAACTCTGAACTTGCAAGACATGTACAAAAACATTTGGGACAAAGAAAATATCCATGTAGTATTTGTGATATGTCATTCTTATCAAAACCAGAATTAAATCGTCATCTTAAATATCATACTGGTCTTAAGAGATTTCAATGTGATATTTGTTCAAAAAATTATTATGAATCTGGACATTTGAAAGTACATTTAAGAGTACATACTGGCGAACGACCATTCGTTTGTCAAACGTGTAACAAAGGATTTGTAACAAGATCAAAATTAATAAGACACGTTAAAATCCATAAACAATTATGAATATGTCTTTAAAACAAAATATAATTTTTATATTTATCAAAAAATTTTTTCACAAATGGAGTAATAACTGAGCTATTGAAAAATATTTAATTTAAATGCACGAAAATTTTCGTAATAATTGTATTTTGTTGATGAATAATTAAACAATAAATAAAAACATTTATTAATATAAATATTTTGTACTAGTTAAAAACCTTCTCTTTTCCTTTCAATTGAACATTCTCATAATATTAGTTGAATAATAATAATAATAATAACCATTCAATAAACGATAAAATCCATCTATATTTTCTACGAATGTTTTTTCTTTTTTCTTAAAAAAAAAACATTAAAACACAATTAAATAAATTAATAAAGTCAAATTAATATTAAATATATGTTCAGTTTTATTAATTTTTAATTTCAAAACATTAAACAAACAATTAGACATCATTTTCAATTTTTCTCAT
>JAPYYR010002444.1:0-23852 GCA_030523065.1 Aphidius colemani
GCAAAATTCAATTTGAATTATTAAATAGTACAAATATATGAAAGAATGTCAAACAAAAATATACGGTTAATGTAAAACATACATGTGTGATTAACTTTGCTTGTTTTATATGAATTTCTAATGAATACTCTGTGGAAATCCAGTTTACTGGCTGCAAAAAAATCAACTATTTTACTTGAAAAAAATTGACACGGTTGGTTAGCGATATGCCGTCACGGTTTTATTCTCATAAATAAAGAAAAATTGCAGAGTACATTTTTTTTTAACGCCTCAAGTGACTAGAAAAATTGAATATAAAATTTATAAATTAAATAAATTTTAAATGGAAATTAATTTTAATTTGTAGGGTTTATTTTTTGGCAAAGAAATAAAGAGAGAGAGTATCGATTAATACTGGGCTAATGTATTCTGAGAGAAATAAAAATTTTAACCCTCGTCATTGACAACTGGATAATGTTGAGGGGTGAGTTAGTCATTTACCCTTAAATCTAGATCTAGACTAACGTGTGTGACACACGTTGAAACTTGGCGATGCAAAACTCACGAGATAAATAAAATAAAAAAGGGAGAGACGACAGTGTCGAGACTGGGTTGAATTCAAAGGGGTGTTGCCATTTTCAGTGAATCAGCTGACAGTCAATTTATCGAGCTTATTTTTACTAATCTATTCTCTGCACCCACACGTATAAAAAATAAAAATTCTCTTCAATGACAACAGATAAAATAACTTGAATTTTTCTTGCATTTAATTTCTATTTTTATAAAAATCAATTTGATTATTTATTCTGTCAAATAGTATCAACAGCTGCAAGCAATTATTTATTCATTTTTTTTCCCTAAATAATAATTCTTGAGATAAATAAAGAAAATTAAAATATTTTTTTTTTTTCTAATTGTATTGTAAAAGTAAGGTCCACTTTCGAATTAAAAACATAAATTATTTTCCTTGATTAAAGCCGAAAGAGAATGCAACTAAAATTTACACAAAAAATTCATAAAAAAATGCCACTCTTGTGTCTATTTTTCTTCAGCGTCATGAATCTTTTTTTCTTCTTTTTTCTTGAATCTTCACAACCCGTTAGAGCAAGAAAAAATACCAACAAAAAAAAAAAAAAAAAAAAGACCATTACGACATCAAAGTCTTATTAAAGAAGTCGAAAAAAATTCTAGACAAATAAAATTAAAATGAAAAGCAAAGCGAAAAAAAAACGTTGATAGGACAACTGATACTTGGTAATTGTTGTCAGCGTCACGTATAAATTTTTCCCAGAAATATTTTCAAATTTTTATTTGTCTATTTGATATTACAGCAACTGGAGAATTTACAAACCGTTATTTGAGATATAAATTGTGTTGATGTCCAATTTATATGAACAAATGTGTATGTGATCCAGCCGACACAAGTGTGGACATTTATACAACGAGAAATAAAATAATAAAATAATAAAAAAAATTGATCAAAGTTATCATCTCCCCATCTTTATTTTAATAAATATTTTTGTATATAATAAAAAGTAATTCATTCAATGCTAAGTTGGTCTCACCAAGTACCTGACACGCCTGATGCTACTGGTCTTGAATAAAACCGCACATTTAATTTCCATCCTGCCATAGGCAAATTTATTATTTCTCATATTATATTTATACAATATGCAACGGGCAAAAGATTAACGCCTTTTTATTTCCCCAAGCAACAAGAGAGGGTAAAAATAAAATCACAAGACGCTCGTGGTCTTGAAGAAATCTAAAGGTGAAAAATAAATTACTTTTGCCATAATTGAAGCTAAATAATTGTAGAAAAATTATTTTATTTTTTTCATCTTTTTGTGATATTTTTTTACGAAAGATTTCCAACTGTAGAGACAATTTTATGTGTACAATATATTTTACCTGATGGTGCATTGTGTACGTCATCCTTCGTCTTGAGTTTTTTATATGTTTTCTAGCAAACAGCATCATCCCTTTTATACTGTCTACTTGCTGGCCTCATTACAACTGGATGATACTGTAGGCTTTGACAATATACTAGTCTCTTGTTGGACAACAAAAAAATATATATAAAATAGTTGCAACAATAATAACAGTAAATTCTCAACGTAATTGCATTTTCAAATATATAATTATTATTTTTACAAAAACTCGTACGTGGAATTTTTTATTTTTTAATTATATTTTATGTAATCTCGCTGGGGCATGTGAATGGATTTTTCAATCTTTTATTTGAGCCATTATTATATTTTACAAATAAAACACAATTAATTATTGCACTGTGCAATCAATGGGGTTTTTTTCTTTGTTTCATTTTATATATTTTTAAAATTAATATTATCGTACAGAGTAATCAGTGTTAATCAAGTTACCAATGTTCAACTTGATATTATTAATAAAGCCAAAATTGGTATTTTGAAAATTATATTAGACTGAAATTGTAAATGTATGGATAAATTTATACACAGGATTGACGTTACTGTGAATATTATTTAATTAAATATTGCTGAAACTGTGAATCAAAGTTGAAATTTGCCAAGATCCTTCAGGAAACACGAGAGGTAAAATAAAATATATAAAAAAAGTTTGTAAAATATATATATACCACAGCTGAGAGATAGCACATGGTTATAGAAGTTTTTCAACTTTTAACATTCGATGCTATTTAAGTGAAATGCCTGACCGATATTACAGCAAACTTTTTATCGTATTTTAATTAAGATTTTAAAATCTCCCCATCTTTTGATATATTTTTTCTGTGTCACTGAAAAAAATTGCTTTTAAATTTGACATTTAAATAACATTATTTCCCAAATTTAAAAGACACAATTTGAGCTTTTTTTAAATTTAATTATTATTTCTATGAGATATTGGGTTGAAAAAAAAAAACAATCAACAACTAAAAGACCTTTTTTTTGTATATTTATATATACAGCTGAGACATAAACTTTGTCATATTTTTTTTTCGCACATTGAATTTATGTGAAACGTCAAGAAATTTAAGAAGAAAAAAAAGCGACTTAAACCCTTTTTACGCGATACAGTGTAAATATTTCTCACGAAAAATAATTAAACTGAGAAAAAAAGACAAATAAATAATAATAATAATCAATATTTTTAATCATAATTTTTAAATAGTCTGTAATTTATATTTTTTTAAAACCGCATATAATGACAATGACAAAACAAAAGGAGGAAGTGCGGTTTTAAGCAAAATCATTTTCTTCCAACCACATCTGTCCAAATGTTTGACGCTCAAGTAAACTGGGATGTATTATATCACTGTTAACAATCTTACTGAGAATATTATGAAAAAATAATAAAAAAAAAAATATTTTAACAAAAATAAAAGTAAATTGTGTGCGAGTCATTGTGACCCGAATGTGTGACATCTGGATGCGACGCGATGCAATGATGCACTTTACGATAAACCTGGCAACAAATATATATATGAAACTGTTTTTATCTTGTCAGTGAGATGAGTTTGAGTTGAGACTCGACAAGAGTAAAGTGGAACAAAAAAATTTTAAGTTTTTTATTTTTCATTCTTCTTCATCATCTTTATTTTATTTATTTTTTTTCTCTCAACTTGCAAGTTGGTTTTCCGCAACTGTCGGCAATGGGTTGTCCATAGCAACATGTTGTCGATTTTGCTGAAAAACAGCTGCATCTTACATTCAAAATTACAATCATCTTTTTGATGGAAAATGAAGAATTTTTTATTACAAAAATTGCTAAACATTGCGAAAAATAAATAGCAGTATGTTAAAATATTCTCCGTAAATTTTGCCGTGTCACTGCCAATGACATTTTGATTTTTTTTTATTAACAAAAATTTTAATAAAAAAACAAAAGCAAAATGCAATATTTAATGATAAAAAGAAAATAAAAAAATTATTTGTCGATTGGAAAACAGGTAAATCACAAGTTGATACTGTTTAATACGGAGGATTGTCTTATGCTGGTTTGAATTGTGAATAAACTACCCGTCCTATAGACATAACTATTTTTTTTTCTTTGTTTTTTATTATAAATTTATATGCAATGATGAACTATTATTGGTCTTCGATATTGCATAATAAATAATGCAAAAGACAGTCTCGAGTGACATACAAGCCGTAATACGCTAAATTTGTCTTTGACAAATCGATTTGTCAGCAATTATTCTATAAACGAATATAATTTTCTTTGTTTATTCAACTCTTTTGCGTACATTTATATTAAATACAAATGTAAAATGTGTATTTGTAGTTAAAAAATAAATACAAATAAAAAAAAGTTTAACAAAAAATATAAAAAACGTCTTAGTGGCATCAACGGGTGGCGTTTCGCCGCCGCAAATCTCGACACCCTTCGCTGTAAATCAGTCGGTCTGCGTGAAACAAACCGCTGAAAATAGAGTCCAACATGAATGCATTTATATATATGTACGCTATAAGAGTGGATTACGAGAAAACGAAACGAGCGAACGAATTCTCCGCCTCAATCACATCTAAAAGGCGGGGAATATATAAACCCTTTTTTTTTTGTTATTTTTTCTCCGTATGTGTCAGCAATTGTGACCACCGAAAAGTAAATAAAATAAAAGTTTTTTTTTTTTTTTTTAAATTATACTACCCATACCAACAATTGTAAAATATTAAAAAATTTGAAATTACAAATCAAAGTAATTTTTTAATTGAAAAAATAACTCAAATAGAATTAATAATTTCCATCAAAAAAATATGATTAATTTTTGTAATTAATTTAAAAAAAATTAAAAACAAATAAATTTTAAACGTCATTCGCATATTTTAAAAAAATATGTGTGCACAGTATCTACAGATATGATTGTCACACTTTGGGATACCCTTGGCAATTAATTTATAGTTAAACACGCAATAGTAATAAGTCTCATGCAAACATTGTTAGTTTTCCCCTGGCTGCACACTTGCACACCCATAAATATAAGGAAATATCACATGAGAATAATACGAGCAACACAGTACAGACGATGATGATGATGATGATGATGATGATGGTGATGGGAAAGTAATTTCACATCATAAATGCACGACAAATTACACGTCAATGATAAACACCAAGGGACACGTACATATAACTGTCGCAACTTAGTATAATTTTTCTGACTAAAATATATTCAAAAAATTCACATAAAAAAATAAAAAGCAACGAGAAAATATCTTTTCTTGATCGGTATATTGTCTGTGTGGATGAGTGGGTGTTTATGTCACTAACAAATTCCAACGACAATGTTATTCTTGTCTTCACATGTGACATTTATTTTATGGTGTAGTCCACACACATATACACCATAAACAAGAGGTAAATTATTCATTGTCAAACCGAGCATGGACACTTATCTATATACAAGTCTTGAGGATACATAAAGTCATGCTTATATTTTTTATTCAATTCATAATGTTGGCTTGAAAAATTTAAAGCAATTACATGGAAATTTTTTTTGAAATAAAATTAATAGATTAAATCTTGTTAATGTTATTTTAAACTAAAAAAATTATGAATTAATTTTCGTTGTATTTTTTGAATAATTTTCATGTTTTTTTAGGATAAAATATTAATATATAAATTTTAGGGTGAGAAAGTATACATAAATTTAAGATAATATGATATTTTAAATTAGTGTTTGATCTTTAGATTGATGGACATGACTTTTATATAAAAAAAAACTCGATGGGCTTTACAACTTGGGTCTTTCTGAAATTGCATAAAAGTAAAAATGAAAATAAATTTAAAAATTAAAATAGATGGGGCTTCATGGATATATAAAATAAACGGAAATAGAAGTGAAAAACCAAGATGTATATCAAAAACCCTAGATAAAAGTATTTTAAAAATTTTTTTTATTTTGACTGATATATAAAAAAGTGACTTTTGGACGGTTTGCGTGACGTCTATCCAGAATAGCGTGAGGATCGTTGGTTTGATCGTTGCTACATAGAACTTCAACAACACCGTTGAAATTGTAGAAATAAGGTTCAATACACACCACAAAAAACTACTCAACTATTTTTTTTTATTTCTAGTCTATCAAGAGCAAATAACGAGAATAAAATATAAGAAATTTATTCGAGTGAAAATAAAGAAGGAAAAAAAAATACTTATAACATATACCTGTGAGTATATAAATGTATAAATGTAGAGGGTTGAATAGTTGAGGGTTTCAAATGAAATAAAAAAAAACGATAGCCCTCTGTACAAACATGGCAGTCGTCACGCAAAAGCTCCGGCCACGATATCGCAACGACGACGACGACGACGACGATTCAAAGTTGTCTACGTATGAACGCAACTCGTTCGAATATCGGTGTATATTTAAACTGTGCAAATACATTCACATATGTGTGTCCTTTATTTATACGCAAACTATGTTGATACGGCGCCATTGCAAATAAAAAAAATTTAGAATTTTTATAAACACACGAGATTGTAATCAACTGATCGATCCATCCAACTCGTTGAAACACTATACGTGTAATTTTTTTTTTTTTTTCATGAAAAATAAGTATAACTTTTATCATGAAAATGTATTAAAAAAAAATTTTATATATTTTTTTTTTTCCCATTTATTTGTTAATATAAAAATACATGCTTTTTGTAAATATATATTAATGACTTGGAGTTATTTTTTTTTATCAAAATAATGTTGATTAAAAATAATGATGATAATTCTACTCGTTGAATTTTATATGAATAAATTACTTGAAATATATTTAATTAGTAAATTATCGGTCAATTAAATATGGAAAAATCAATATTTAAAAATACCTGTCAATTAGACTAATGATATATGAATTAAAAATAAATTCATTTGTCGAAAATGAAATTTAAATTTAATTAATTATTCATAACTCGAGTCATTGTAATTATAAAAAAATTATTTTATATATTTTTTTGGATGTGTGGTATGTGCAATAGCGAGATCCTTTGCAGTACTGCAATTTCAGGAAAAAAAATTGACTATGATTTTGTGGTTCTCTTCATGTTGATTCTGCATATTTTTAAGAGTCAAAATACAACAAAATTTCACCGATGAATATCACGTTGATGCAATTAACGTAATCATTTCAACGAGTCACAGATGAAAAAGGGATAATTTGAATAAATGTATTTCGAGGGTGAGTTGAAATATGGAACGAGAAAATTTTCGAGAAATTCAAGCGAAACGATATCGCTGACCGTTAGACTTGGTGTGACGCAAACGAACGTTTCGAAATACCGAATTAACGCATTTCCCTGATAGCAGCGAAATGATAGTGGTGCGGTCTTTTACTCCCTTAGCAAATACAAATGCACATATATAAACCACATAGTCTCGATGTAGAAAAGTAGAGACGAGAGGACAAAAGGGAAGAGGTAAACGAGAGTTTGAATCAACGAACCGGAAAATCATCCGCGATGGGTGATTCGTTCGTAGCTCTACCCTCACAATAAATATATACATAAATTCATTGCGAAAACGTTAAAATAGATGTATATTTGGTGATTCGAGTTCACCTTCCGCCATTAACGTGACCAACTCCCCTTCAACTGGCCCTTGCCAAAAACCAGCCTGATGGAAATCAACAAAAGTTTCCATTTTGAATTTAGCTGTATAAATTAACGCGACAATTATATGGCTGTCATTGTTATTATTTTTTATCAACTAAAATTAATGAAAATATTTTTTAATTATCATAACGTCAATAGCTCGTTCATTTTGAGCCTATTTTTTTCACGCAAAAGCAAAAGGGGTAAAAGAAAGTAAATAGGCAATGAGTGGAGCATAATTTTTTGAAATCTTGCTTGAGGCGAGATTCATTCACCTGCGTATCGAAAAAAATAAAAATTGGAATAGAAAAAAAATAAAAATATATATACAAAACAAAGCTGTTAGAGTGCGATTCATTTTGCTTTGGGCATAACACTGCAGTTGGATAAGAGTTTAGGTGTATTTTCAAATGAGGGAGCAAAAGGAATTAACGTTGTGAACATTAATGTGAACTTTCGATATCATTGATCACTGTTATTTGTGTCTACCCGAGGGAAACACACTCAACTCAATTCCTCCTATCTATAACAAATGCAAAAAATATATTTATCTCGGTCGCGTAACTGATCTGCAGACATTTGTTCATTCCACCCGCAGACACAAAATACAAAATGTTCAGAACTTTTTTTTGATAGCTCATTGCCAACATTTCTCCTCGGTGGAAAAAGAAAAAAATAAATAAAATAATGTGCGGTAATGTAGTCCACAATAGACACCACTGTCATTTGTATCAAGAAAAAAAGTCAACAGATTTTATTCGTTCAAAATCATTAGTTTATTTTTGAATAATTTTTTTTTTTATTTTTTCCGCTTCAATGTACATGCATTGCTTTTTTTTTAAAGATTTAAGCCAATAATTGTGGGGCTTCTTTTTTCCCTCGACGACGTGAGTGAGTCTAATGTTTCTCTTCTATTTGAATTTGAGTTACCAACTTATGTCAGCACTGGCTCATCATCATTGTTGTTGTTGTTGTTGTCGTCTCATACGAGACATTTCGCTCGTGTGAGCACCAAGTCACCAATGGAATCTAAATTAAAATGCTACGGCTTTTTGCCTTGTTCTAATTTACATTTGTATTGGATGTAAAATATACTTACATGTGCGCAGTATATCCTCAATCTTGATCGATTAAATGTCTTCAATTTTGACTGGCAAATAGAGCTTGGTGTTCAAAGTGGCACGCGCAAAACTGCATCAGATGATGAATTGAGTTTGTAGACGCGGTATGGCTAATCAAAAGCAATTCAGAGTCAATGGTGAACAAGTTTTGACGGAGATATATCAACAAGTTTATGTGCTGGATTTATATAAACATTTTATTGATATAAACTTAATTCATGCTGCTCCGAACAAGTCAGATGTTGAATTTTCAAGTTGTAAACACACATACACCTCACTTTTCCTGTGATCATTAAATAAACTTCTCCGTTATTATAATTATAGCTTAATTGCTGTACAATACAGAATTTATAATAATGAAATTATAAAAAAAAAAACATAATTTACATGGCTGATAATTTGCAAAATTAGGGTGGGAAATAATTATAATAATGAGGTAAAAATATAAAATTAAAATATAATAAATATAAAACTATGAAATTTCATGTTTGAATACAAAAATATATGTAAATTAATCTTTTTTTTAAAAAAATATAATTTTATTTAATTTTGATAAATTCATCAAACAAAAAATATACATTTGTTAGAATTAAATTTATAAAAAAAAATTTAATTTACAAATTAATTAATCTTGACATCAAAAGTAATATTGCGATATTTATTTTATGTTCATTAACAAAATGTGTTTTTATAATGAATTTATATATAAAAAATAACACCTGTCTTTTTTCCGTTGTCGGAATGAGAAAATAAATAAAAATCCCAGCTTTCTCGAGTTAATTATTTTATATATTTTTTTTTTTTCCTTTTTTTGGCCGTTAAATTGTCTTGATTTTCGATTATTTTAAGTAATGATCAATGTGGGCGTATCTCCAAATTCACGGAGGAATCAAACACACTCGATATATTATTTTTTCATTTTTTTTTTCAGTTAAAACTTTGCTCTAATGAAAAAAACGTATTTTTTTTTTTTTTTTTGTTCATAAATAAGTACATAGTTTATTTTATTTTTCAAAAATCTTTTGTACTATTGTTGTTATTATCAAGTTGTTTTTTTATTATTTTATTTGTTTGTTAGTGCTTCTTTGAAGAAGTAAAAGAGTCACATTCTTTTATGATGGTTCGCGCACGGGACAAGTGGAAAAGGAAAAAGTTCAACGAACTCAACTTGGAGTCTTGCAAACTTGTTGTTATAATTGCCATTTATCCCTTTAAACATAAATACAATATTAACTTATTTTCAGGACAATGATAAAATTATATATTTTAAACAAATTTTTGTCAGGAGCTTAAAACTTTTATTGTGAAACCCTTCATATATATGAAGAACAACAATATTTTCATACGATTTCCGGTTATTTTTGTACAGAACAAGTTATACAATTGCATTTTCGTTCTTTTATATTTCCTGGCCATATTTTGCCCAACCATATTTTTTGGCACCCTTTCCTCCCACTAACCCACCTGCTCCCAGGAAACACTAAACCTTTCGAAAAGTATCTACTTTCGTTGGTGTGTGCTGGCAAACTCAACCGCAATTTATCGATCGGATATTTCAACACAAAAAAATAAGAGACCTTATTCTTGCTTATAATATTTCATATTTATTTTATATACATTTGCTATTTGATAAAAATAATGTGAATATTTTTTTCATCTTATCAAAGGCAAAATTTTTGACTGCCCCATTGAATAGCCATACGAATGCTCCACCAATTTAAGCCAAAACATTTTTTGATTTTTTGGGAGACTGTAGACTTTTTAAACACAAAAATTAAATAAAAACAAAACCATATTAACATGAGAATAACCTTGGTGAAGCCAGGTAGGGCTGAGTTGTTAATAATAAAAATCATAAATGAATTTAAGTGCAAGTAAGCACTTAGCCACTCGATATTAAACTCTATAAAGTCGACAACAACTCACGTCACGTCGAAGCTTTTGCAATAAACTTGTACATAAGGCATTGTTATCACGATGAATGGACAATGAATATTCTTCCCTCAATGCAGCCGTATCTATGATGGCTTTACAACTCTAAACACTGGACTCATTCATGTCTGATTTTATGCAAAATCAAACAGTAATATCACCATTGTTTCTCTTTTTAATGTACCCATTTTTTTCTATTATTCAAATTCATTTAAATTGGCGAGCAAATATTATCTTATAAACTGGTTAGCAATTTGTTTTATCCTTTTTCTTTAGCTATACTTGTAAATAATAAACAACTTAACTACATGAAAAATTGATTTTTGAACTCCATTATAAAGTAATTCAATTTATAAAATTTAAAATATCCAAACTCTCATGTATTTCTATTTTTTTCAAACGAGTATATTCCACTATTGACTGCAGTAAGCTCTACTTTGCCCTGTAACAAATGAAAAAAAAAATAAATAAAATAAGCAATAATTGTTAAATAAATTTAATCCAATTATAAAAATTATTTTTTACAATCAATTTTTTTTTATTAATACGACAATGGCATTTACTCGTTTTTTGCATTTAAATTTTATCCTTTTTTTAAATTTTCAGTTAATTAAATAAAAGTTGGAAGGGGTTTACTGTAAAAATATATGAAAAAAAAAAAATGTGAAAATGAAAAAAAGTTGAGGTTTTTGTACGTGATTGAAATCATAAATATCATGACACAAATGCACACACAAACACACACAATATGTAATCGTACTAAGTTCAACTTGGTCATATTTTTATTATTAATATTAATTTTTTTTATTCTACTTATGGCTGCAAAGGGGATATAAATGAGGAAAAAAAGAAAGGCGTTAATGCGGTCAGTTTTTATGAAACGATTAACTCACACGTGACTTGACGAGATGAAATAACGGCGTGAGATTTTATTTATATGATTTTTTTTTTGTTTCAAATTAATGCTAGTATATTTTTACTTTTAATTTATTGTATTTAAAATTTGTTATCTTTATTCAAAAAAACAATAATAATAATAAAAAAAAAAGCCTTGAAATAATTACAATTACAATTGTGAAAATATAATTATACAATATCGAAGGTAAACTGGGTTGAGCTGTTTTTTAATTTTTATTTTTTGTTTCAGAGACAATAGTCGAACGAGAGAATTAAAATTTTGCATGCAAAATACAAACAAAGAGGTAAGTCATAAATAATGAGTATAAGCAAACTTGCAAAAATTCGCTAATATTAATATGTTGTAATGCACTGTCACACAGTTAACAATAAAGCTCACAATTTATTTAAAAATACATAGTGCTTTAACTATAGTTCCACATAATAATTTTGGATTAAATATAAAATGTATAAATCTCGTTAGAAAAAATAAATGGAATTAAATTAAAAGTCATTAATAAATTAATAAATTAAATTTCAATTGAATTATCGATATAATAAAATTTAATAATTAAAAAATTTACGCCTATTTGCCTTACAGTTGTAGGGTTTTGAAAAAAAAAAAAATATATATATATATGTACTTCCACATGGTGCGCAATTATTTATACGGAGGGCCAATTCCGGATGTAATTTAGCGGTAAGAATTACGAAGGGAATTCGACCATTTTAATTACATTAATTATGCGCGCATATACGAAAACACGTGGTAATAATAACGAATTTTATGAAGAAAATTTAGCAGAGAAAGAGAGAGGAAAAGTAGCAGAAAAATAAATAGAAAAATATTATTTAAACGTGTGTTGTTTGCAAAAGCTCTCGTTGATTATCATTTTGTGCTTTTAACTTGAACTATTATTGTCAGCAAAATAATTGGTCATGAAAAATCAAAAGACAAAGATAAAATGATGATTATATTCCCTCGGTGTTTAAACTGCAACTCCTCTCATGATCAGAATAAACAGGGGAGTTGAAAATTATTATTTTCAGATCAATGATTTTGTTGATAATCGATTATGTCGAATGGCTAAAGATGTACAAGCGCCATGCACACAGTCTATTTTTATATAAAAGGGGGTTTTTTTTTTTTTTTTTATTTTAAATGAATAATAGCAACCCCTGCTTACTTTATTAACTGTATTTTAACTTTTGAACTATTTATTTTTCTTATCCGTATGTATAGATGAACGCATTCACTATGAGGCTTTTTTTATCATTCATTATATTTATTTTTTTATATTGAAAATAAAAAGATTTACTTGGCTATTAGTGTCACTTAAAAAAATTTATTATGTCAAACTGGTTGTTCAATATGTCTACCAATAACTTGCGAAATATATAAAAATAAAAAAAAGTATAGAATAAATATCGCATAAAAATAAACTTGAATTAATTTATTATATTTTTTGTATAATTTTCACGGTAAAAAGTCTAAAGTAAGTTAATAAATAAAATAAATATACGAGGGGCTATTTTAATAGCTTAAAAAAATTATCCCGTCATTTTTCCGTATGCAGGTCAACTTGGAAAACATTCGAAGTAATCACGGAGAATTTTGAAAAAGTATTTTTGCCAGGTACTAGATAAAATTATTTAAAAAATTGTAGTAAAAGAAAATACAAATACTACATGGCTAAAAGTGACTACGCCTCTGCTACATGCTACTACACCATGGCTAAGTTCAGAATGACAGTATGATTTTTTCACTCGAAATGACATTACTAAAAAAAAAAATTTTTAAAAAAGCAAAAATTTATCACAAAAAGTACTTTAGTGTTATTTTGGTTTATACCCTTGGGAATGCTAGTAATTTGTGTTATAAAATAATTTTTCTTCTCATATAAATAGCTCAAGCCATATATATTTTGATAAAAAGAAATTTCTTCTTATCAAAATATATTTGGTTTGAGCCATGGATTTTTTCTCAGTGCAACAGCTGCCACGATTGTATGCTTATTAAAATAAAAAAATCATAGAGAGAGAGAGAGAGTGAGAAAATAAAAAGAAATATATATATACATAAAATAATGCAATATAATAATAAAAAATAAAAATCAGTAGGAAAATATGCGACAGCTGGTGTCAGATCGCGTGACAAATTCGAAGGAGCCAAGAAAATTTCTCCTGCATATATACCAAAAAATGGTAAAAGAAAAAAATGAAAAAATTTAGTTAAACGATTGATATAACCACCCACTTTCAATTTTAAATAATTTATGATTTCTTAAATATGTCAAAGAAATAGCTGAAAAATAAAACTCAGTCATGGAAGTATCGACTTGACGCTGAATTAAGGGGGCCTTCAAAAGGGGGATGAGAATAAAATTTATAAAGGAAAAATTCAAGGGACAAACGACACGCAGTTGAGCCAGCATATTCCAGTTGTACTGGCTCGTTTGATTCGTCACGATTTTAGCTACAATTTTAAAAAATCAAAAAAAAAAAAAGGCAATTCATATGAGTATAAAGTTAGCTACGACCCTTGATTCGATTCGGGCGCGTGTACAGCCATCAGGGTAGTCAATACTGCATTTTTTTTCCCCCTTTAAAAATCGGAAAAAAAAACCAACATACCCTCATACAAATCTATAGACTTATTTTTCAAAGAATGAATAAAGAAAAAAAAATTAAACGAACAAACCAACCGACTACTTATCGATAAAATATCAACTCATTCATTCTGATGTCCCCATGACCTCCATCTCACATATATCATCGGTATATCAACAAAATATATATTTTTATATGAAAAAAAAAACTGAAACATGACCATACACACCTTGCGTGATGTATAAATGTAATGTAACCAAGTCACAACGGTTTTTATTCATTTTAAAAATGCGGGGAGATTAAAATTGTTTAAATTTCAGGGGGACAAACAACTACCACCTCTTGTGTCAATGAATAAGCTAAAGTTATTTTATTTAACGTCGAGTGGATAATACGGTAGACAAACACTTACTTCTTTTGTAAATATAATATTCAAACCGCAAATATAAATTTATGGAATATTGAAATGTCAAGTTAAAAATAGCCATTCAATGTTGGATTTAAAAATAAATTATCTCATATTTAGAAGATTATTGTTAATTTATTTATTTACGTATAAAAAAAAAAAAGTTTTTATATTTTTGTTTTGCAAAAAATATAGAGAAATGGGTGGAAAACAATGTGCATTTACGAGATAAAAAGGGAATGAAATAAATAAATGTAAATAAGTAAAATAACAAGTCTATTCTTTTCTTCACTTGGCCTCGTGATACCTTCAACTACCTTGCAAACTTTGTCATTCTATTTTTGGCTTTCACGTTGAATAATATTGTGAGTTTATACATAAACTTATAAATATATACATAAATATTGCATGTGTATGTGTAAAAGCCAACAATTTTAAACTCAATGTTGGCGTGCATTTGGCCCACCCATTTGAAAAACTACTTGCTCTGAATTTCTAGCGAGAGATTCACATACCAGAGCAGTAAGCAGACAAAGAAAGACACAATTTATATATATATAAGAATATAAAAGATATATCTATATTTATTTATTTAAAAAAAGAATATGTGTCTGTATCAGATGGAAAAAAATGTAAGGGAAAATGAAGGTAACTTTGCCTTGAAAAGTTATCTTGAAACTGTCGTGCTATCGAAGTTGAGCCACTTTCTTTATTAATATATTTATATATTTGTAACAAACTCCGTGACGAAATACAAATTTATATATTATTTATTCCGAGTAACAGCAGACAAACTAAAGGTGTATATTTTTTTTTAAATTTTTTTATTATTTAAAAAAATAAAATGAAATTAATAAAGGTGCTGCTGGTGATTTACGATGCCGATTTATATCTTGATATTTAAAAAAATTAAATAAGAGAAACTAGAAAATAATTATGTTGCTTTTGAAGAAATAAAAAGTCTTTAAAAAAGTTGGTCAAGAATTATAAACGAAAAAATAATTTTCTGATATTTTAAAAAATTTAAAATACACATGACATTTTGACTTGGTCTGTTGGTCAAGATGACCCATCATGATATTTTTTATTTTTTAATTTTTTTTTCATAATAAAAGTATTGTTATTTTATTATTTTTTTTTTTTTTTGTTGGCTGGTTGTTTTTAAAATTGTTTTTATCGTTTAACGTGAGAAGAGATTTTATCCTGGATGACCAGTGTCTTCTCCGGTGTCTCAACGCGGCTTTATTCATGTAATTTATAGAAATGTAAACAAAAATGCTCATCTGCCTGTCATTTATTATAACTATTTAAAGAATAAACCATCAAAAATCATCAACTTAATAATCTAAGATAAAATTCAGAAAGAATTTAATTTTTTGCTTTTAAAATAATTTAATTTAAGCGAAAATCCAAGAAAAAAAATAATAACAAGTAAAATTATAATATTAATTCAACGATTTTTCATGGGACTGAGTCTTATAAATATTTTCAACCTGTGCAATAAAATAACACGCGATAATATGAAATTCTCGTGTTGGTTACTGCGAATTTCTCCGAGTCAAAACGATGACATATACCATACACATCCTGAGATTCTTTTCATGTCTCATATTGCCATGATAAAAATGAAATAAAAATTTTACCAAGAAAAATTGTTAAAGTCAGTTAAAAAAAATGTAACAATAAAAGTTATACACTTTGTCAGCTCACGCGAGACATTTTTTATATACATTGTGTCCTCTTTTTGATGATAAAAATAAAAAAAATTGTGACAATTGTTTTTTTCATTTCTATAAAAGATTTCGTGTTGCTTTTCTTTTTCCTTTTTTCTATTACTGGAAAAAAGGGGAAAATGAAAAATATAATTCTACAATAAATAAAATATTTAAATAAATTTTGAACTGTCGTATCATTAAAATCTGCTAATATATGCCGAAAAATACATGTCAAAATGCCATTCAATAAATTTATTTATTTATTTTTTCATAAAATTATTATTCATTTGATGTCAATAATTTCCGGTTAACAAGTGCACATCTGTTCAATTTTTTTCGTCTCATCCACATGTGTCACTCAAATAAAATCAAATATCAAGTACCAGATTCATATTGTAAAGCCAATTTTGAATTTAAAACTCTCTCAACAAACATACATTAACGACATGAAAAAAAAATGAAATAAAATATTTATACAAACCACAATTTATTTACTTAACCATCATTTCCATTGATGTGTATATTTTAAAAATAATAATTATTATTTGTCACTCAAACAAAGTACTCCAAGTCATAATCATTGAAAATATAATAATAAAAATAAATAAAAAAACTGAAGGATTATTATCAACTTGAAAAAAAAATTCAAATAAAAATTCTGTTTATAAAAAAAACGGTTAATAAATTTTCATTTATGTTTTTAAATTTTCAAGAGGTTACATAAGACGTGTAGTTAGGTCGAGTGAAAAAAGAATAAAATAAAAAAAAAAAAAAAAAAATCACTTCAATAATGAACGTGCGCAAAACGCAGCATGGCGCACTTGGATCGATGCACTGATGCTGATACGACTGTCCTTGTTGGAGGATAGTATGAATATGAAGATTAATGTTTCAATGTATATGTATTTTAACAATGCAGCATTGTATGAGATGCTGTGTTACGTTTTGCTCCGGTTACACACATTGTGTGCGATGACGAAGACAGGATGCTGAGAGTCTGAATCATCATGATGGAAAGCTCAACTCGTGAAGAGAAGACAGTACAGCTTGGATTCACCAGCAAGATGAAATAAATACAATTGACGAAATGATTTAAGAATTGCATATTGAGAAATAATATATCGAAATTTTTGATTAATTACGACACAATGATCATTTGACGTCTCACCTTGCTGACTTGTTAAATTAACTGATGACAATATCATTTCCATTGTTTCATTCAATCAAAATACACCATCAATTCTGATGCTCTACTTACTTTGCTTTTTTTTTTATTTTTATTTATTCCACTTGATTCTTTCGGTGAATTATTTTTGACTCAATGCACTCAGTAATTTGAGATGATCCAATTTTTTATTTATTTATTTATTCTAGTTTGGATTGCTGAAGAGGATGCGTGATCGGATATGGTAATTGAATGTTGGATGGGCATTAATTGGTTCAGATAATAAAAAAGATATTTTTTTTTTTTTTAATTGAAACAATAACGTGAGTTATAAATTTATTCACATGATTTAAATAATCGAAGTATAGCAAATGTACAATGTAGTTTTTTTTTTTTTTTTTAATTTAATAATTTTTTATTCTTTTTTTAAATTAATTAGTTTTTTTTCGTTAATTTATATAGAGATGTGTCCACAGTATATACTGAAGAGGTTTTTTTAAATATAATTTCGACGTTAAATATTGTGTGATTTTTTAAATTTCAAATTTATACATTTATTAATTTTTTTTTTTTAAATTTTCATATTTAGTTTTTTTTATGGCGATTATATCTTACATCAGGCGAAAAGTAATTACATATTTACATATCATACAACAAATTTTATTTCATTCATAACAATTTTTTTCATCTTTAAATTCTTTTATTCTTTCATTTATCTCGCAGTCATTTTATATATAAAATTACAAAACATTGCCTAACTAAAGTCTCGTATTTTTATAATCATTTAATTGTTTTTTTTTTTTTTTTTTTTTTTTTTATTATTATTAATTTATTTTCTTTCTCTTTTTATATAAAACAAAATCTTAAATTAATTTATACACTTTTTTTGTTGATATATACATCTGTGGCATATTGGGAAGATTAATTATTTCCTTCATGACCATTTGATTAAGCATTTATTTATTAAGTAAATAAACAATTTTAAATAATTTTGCCACTGGCGAGGTAGGCGTTTCATTGGAATCTATTTATTTAAATTTACATTACAAATAGATGAAAGACCTAGATCAAAAAATACATCAACTAGATGAATTTAATAATATTTTTAAAAATTCTATTTTTATTATGTCAACAATCGTGCGAACTCATTTTTAATTACTATCGCATTGATAAGTTGATATTTATTTTTAAAAAAATATTAAAATTTTATTTTTAAATGGAAAAAAAAAAAAAAAAAAAATGTTATTTGTATAAAATGTCTTTTTTAAATGTCAAAATTATTATTATTTTTACGTCATTCAAATATTAAGCGTATAGTTGATGTACCTCGCCGGTAATTTTATCCTTTTTATAATTCCCAAAGGAGACACTGGGAAGATACAAAAAAAAAAAAAAAATATAAAAAAATCATAGTAAACTATATCACAAAAGACATATAGCGGAAGAGTGAAAAGTATGTGGATTTTCAGGAGAGAAATAAAGTAAAAAAAATATAAATCCATAGAGAAATAGGAGAGAAATAAAAAAAAATAGCTAAAAGTTTTTGTATGTTTGGATTCAAAGTTTGAGAAGGGACACAACACAACTCACTCTTTGGAGAACCAGGCGTTGTCTGTCCACTTGTCTATTTTTATATTAAATATTTCTCTCTTATTATTAAGCACTACTTTAATCTCTCCTTGATTCTCTAATTATTTCACAGTACATATAGTTTATTTCTCGTCTCCCTTGTAATTACGAAATTGCCCACCTTTGACGTCTTGCACCAAGACAATTTCCTTTGACTAGACGTCGACGTTAACAAACGAGTATTTCCAAGTGTTGGGCATTATCCACAACGTTGTGTTTAATTTGCGATCGTCTCTCTCTCCTATTATTATTAATATCATTATTATAAATGTAGTACGTTTTTTTTTTTATTCATCATCTTGCTTGAACTTTTCATTGACAAAAAAATCCACATACAGATGTACACATGTATTATATATTTACTTGAATCAACTGCAGGCAATTGTTGACAATTTATTTTATTTGAAAAAAGAAAAGTAACCGTTTGTTGAAGCCAGTATTGTCATTGAATTTACTGGCAGTCAATTCATATATGAAGATGACTGGACACAAGCCTGAATACCTTTTCAAGTGGATTCATTTTGTATTTTATTTTTCACCTTTTACCTCCCCCAAATCATATCTGATGATGATTGTTATTTCATATACATATAGACACATTCATCAGACAATTGACAAAGGCGTGAGAATTTACACAAGATATGCTTGACCAGATGGTGGTGGTTGTTGTTGCTGTTGTTGTTGTTGTTGTCTCCATGCATTTCTTTCTAACGTTGAATAATCAGAATCAATTGACGAATAAATATGTTCTGAAAGTGGTCTACGACTTTCATTGATAGCATCAATTGGTCCATCTTGGTAAGCACGATTCATAGTTAATCTTGGACTTGGACTAGCTGTTGAACTAACTGGTGAACTATCTCTGCCATTACCACCACCACCACACTGTTGTTCAACAATTCTCGATTGATTTAAACTATTATTATTATTATTAATTAAATTATTATTATTATGATGATGATGATGACCAAGTGTTGCTGTACTTGAGTATGCTGGTGGTGCTTGTAATAATTCTGGTGTATCTTTATACAATTGATGGTGATGATGATGATGATGATGATGATGTCCTCCAGCACCAACACCAACACCAACACCAAGACCACCTCCACCACTATTTGATATATGTCCATGTACACGTAGTGTTGATGTTTCTTTTTCTGGTCTACCTTCTAGTGTATATGTATTAACATTACGTCTGTATAATGATGATGTTTTTCTTCTTAATGCATCACTAGTTGGCATTGTAAATCTTAATCTTTCCCAAAAACGTTTTTCTCCCCATCTTAATGTTGTTGCTGTATGTAAATATGGACGTAAATCTGGATCAGCATCAGCCTCTGGTGTAACAGGACCAGCCTGTATAAATATTAATTGACTTTGACGTCCTCTCAGTGCTTCATGTACTGCTGCACGAAATTCAAAACGTGACCATTCAGTTTGTAAAAAATTTCTTGTTAATACAATGACAATACGTTTTGATGCTTCAGCAGCTTCAAGTACAACTGGTGCTGCAGCACGTAAACATGGTAAATCACGATGATGTAAACATAATCTTAATGAACTTTGTCCATGTTCTAATTCAACAGCCAATGAATGCAATACAAAATCTTCATCTTTTGGACTATAACAAATATAACCATCATAAAGACGTTCTTTATCATCTGGTTGTGTTGTTTTAGCCCAAAATCTAACACCATAACGTGAATATGCCCATGTACGTACTGGTTCACGAAATATAAATGCAAGTACAGTTATAACAAGTAATATTAATATTGCACATAATGTTGCAGCAATCATTGGTAAATAATCAGATACCATTGTATCAATAACACCACCACGTGAATAATAATCAGAGCATGCTGTTTCATTGACATTTAAACGTCTACTGTATGTTGGTCCAACACTTGTATCAAAACAAAATACTTCTGTTGAATCAATAACTTTATGTGCATTATCAGATACCCATGATGATAATTCTTGTAAAAATTTACAACGACATGACCATAAATTACCACCAAGTGATAAATCAACAAGACGTGTATTTAATGTTACTTGCCATACAGGAAATGTCACTAAACGATTATCATTTAAACGTAATATTTCTAATGATCTTAATGGTAATAATGTTAAATTACCAATAAAACTAATAATATTATTTTGTAAATATAATTCACGTAAATGTGATAAATGTTCAAATTCAAAACCTTTTAATTCATGTATTTGATTATATTCAAGATGTAATATTTGTAAATTATTTAATCCATTAAATGTACGATTTTGTATTGATTCAATTTTACTTGAATTAACATACAACACACGCATATTTTTACGTCCAATAAATACATGATTTTGTAATTCAGTAAAATGATTACCATCTAAATAAACTTCAGTTGCATCCATTGGTATACGACGTGGTATATCTTGTGTATCTAAACCAGAACAATCAACAACATTTGTATTCCATGTTTGATCATGATAGCATTTACAATTTGATGGACATGTCATTTCACAATCACAAGCATCAAATTCACAACAATGACATAATGCAAAACAATGTGCCTCATAACGACATAAAAATTGTTCTGGTTTAGCATTTGATGCTGATATTATTGCTGTACCACGTGGTCCACTAATACGACACATTGCATTATCTAAATCCATAACACGAGGATGTTGACGTAATGCACTCATGTTATTTATAACTGGTAGCCAATCCATTGAACAATTACAATTAAATGGATTACCACCAATATAAAATTCAGGCAAATATTTACCATCTGGTACTGGTGTTAATCTTAATGCTGCCAATTCCATTGTTTCAATCATATTTGCATACATATCAACACGTGTTAAATTTATTTTACCAGTAAATGTATTTGCTTGTACATTATTTATATAATTATTATTTATAAATAATAATTCAACACTGTCTGGTACTGATAATGGTGTCAATTCAGTAATACGATTATGACTTGCATCAAGTGTACGAACTTTTAAGTCACGTATTTGATAATAATTGCCTAAATTTTCAATAAAATTACCATGTATATCAAGCCATTTTAAATTACTTGGTATAAATGCATAATCAAACCATTCAATATGATTTTCAGATAAATTTAAAAGTAATAAACTTGTTATTCCAGCAAATATACCATTTATATCTGACAAAAAATTACCATCAAGACGTATTGCCTCTAGACGTGTATTACGTTCAAATGCATCAATCTCAACATGCTGAACTTTATTACGTGCAAGATTTAATATTTGTAAATTTGGTAAATCCCATAGCATACCACGTGTTAAATTACCAATTTCATTGCCAATTAAACGTAAACCAGTTAATTGATTTAAATTTTTAAATGAGCCATTATGAAAACCATTTATTTTATTTTCACCAAGATCAAGTGTTTTTAAAAATGTTAAATCACGTAATGCTTCTGGTACTGTTGTCAATTCATTACCACTTAAATCAAGTTCTTTTAAATCAGAACAATTTTTAAATGCCAATTGATCAAGTGTTACAATTGCATTGCCAGATAATGTCAAACGACTTAACACAAATAAACCATTAAATAATTGTGGTCCAACTGAATATAAACGATTTTCTGATAGTTCCAATGTATGTAAATTGTAAAGTGGCAAAAATGCATTACTTTCAATATGTGATATTGAATTATTACGTAAATCAAGTATTTGTAAAAAAAACAAATCTTTAAACATTTTTGAATCAATTTTTGTTAATGTATTGTATGACAAATCAAGTACAATCAATCTGATTAAACCTAAAAATGCCATTTCATCAACAGTATCACTACCAAGTTTATTACCACCCAAATTAAGTACCAATAATTGTTCAAGACGAGTGAATAAACCACGAGGTAAATTGCGTAATTCATTTTTTTGTAAATGTATTTCACGTAAATCACGTGTACTTGCAAATAATGATTCTGGTAATGTTGTTATTGTGTTATAACTAACATTGAATATACGTAAACTTGTTAATCCAGTTAGAGCATCACTGGCAATATTGTCAATTAAATTATGCTCAAGATATAATTCTTGTAATTGACGTAAACCAGATAATGGACTATCTTCTGGTAAATTTTTTATTTCATTATTTGATAAATCTAAAGCACGAATATCACTATGACATTCAGCATTATTTTGTTGTAATTCATTTAATCCAACTTCACTAATATCACCAAATTTATTACCAGTTAAATTTAATGTTTGTAAATTATTTAAACCACACAATATATTTTTTGGTAATTGTTTAACATTACTATCAATTATTTCAAGTGTTTGTAATTCACGTAATCCAGCAAGTGCATCTGGTACAAGTTCCATTGTACGTCCAATATTCCATTTAACATTTAATGTACGAATTGTTAATCTTTTTAATTCACTCAATGGACGAAATGCTGCCTCTGGTATACGTAATATTTTACAATCATCAATTAGCAACTCATGTAAACCACTTAAACGATTCCAACTTTCACCAGATATTATACTTTCATAATTATGCAAATTACTACATCCTAAACGTAGACGAAATGCACCATCAAGAGGTGGCAATAATGCAGCAAGTCCAGATGGATCTAGTGATCTCAATGTACACACTGCTGAACGTGTCTCATTACCGTCGGATGACCAGTGACATGAACCCAACACAACACTCAATTGACACAATGTCAATAGACAAAATAATCCTACACTCAGCACATACATCCTCGGCACTAAAATATTCAACACAGCCATTTTTTTTTTTTTTTTTTTTTTTTTTTTTTTTTTTCGTTTATAAATTTTTTTTTTTTTAAAATTTTTAAATATTTTTTTAA
>JAPYYR010002445.1:0-11795 GCA_030523065.1 Aphidius colemani
ATTAATTAATAATATATTATATTAAAAATAAATATTTAGCATTAAATAAATATACATAAATTATTATTTTATTATTTTTAACAAATACTTTGTTTCTTTCAAATTAAAAATTAAAATGAAAAATTCTATTTCTTTTTATTATTCGTGAGAATAAAAAACTAAACAATGCTCCAATATTATTGAACTTAATGCCGAATTCAATCAATTTTATTTGTATCATTAACAAAGTTTTTTTGTAAATTAAACAAATAAAAAAAAACCCAGGAGATAATTGAAATAATCATTTTGACTTCCTGGCGATTTGTCATTTGTATTTCAAACTATTTCGATTTCGAGTTTGCATTTAGAAATATTTCTATTTCGAATACATAAAAAATATTATCATAAGCCAGGTACGACTGACTAGTCTCAAATAAAAAAAGTATAATAAATCTTTATTTGCATAATTTTTTATGTAAAAAAATCAACCATTTCGATACAATAAATTATAAAGTAATTGATTGATATAAAAGTATAATGTAAAATCAATTAAATAAAATTATTTGATTGTTAAATTGTCATTTTATTTATCATCAGATATGTTTGTATTAATGTACACATATTATGGATGTGCTATTATTTTATGTTATATTGTTTCATTTATCATTAACTGCTTGTCATACAATTTTATTCGCGCATCTCTGCATACATGTGCTTCAAATATATACAGCAGCATCGCGCATTTTACAAACGCTTGCGCAGTTTAATGAATTTTAATAACATTTATATATACATATTGCCAAAAGAGCCCCGTTGATGCCAACAAGAACATCTAATCATTTCAGTACGCGGTCGACACCTTAACCGGACTCATTTTTTTTCATTTAAATAATACATCAATATATCGCGACATCAAAGAAAAAATAAAATTCTACTAATATTTTTCTGTTCATATAAAAAAATAAAGTGCATTTTAATTATTTAAATAATTATAAATTTATTTGAATAAAAAATACAAGAAAAAAATGTATATTTTTGTTGTTTTAAAAATAAATAAATTACTAAATTATTATTAGAAAAAAAAAAAATAATAATAAAAAACAATTAATTAAAAATATTAAATTATGACATAAAAATTTATGCTGAAAATAAATAATTAATAATGACAATTGATAGTAAATAAGTGCACGTGAAATCAGCTAAAATAAAAAAAAAAATGAATTAAAAAAAATTAAATTGAAAGACAATAATTAAGTGTTTAAATGGACGTATTATTAGTGGATTTGACATCAAAATTTCTTCCAATGTTACAACCACAGTCACCATTAATAGAGATGGCTTCACTTCGTCTTCCAGATTCTGAAGAATTTAAAGTCGATAGAAACCATCGAACAAGTATTAATGGACAATTATCAACAACTCGTGGTCCACCACAATCATCAGTTGAATTATCAACAACCCTATCACCTCTATATCAATCAAATGATGTATTCATAAAAACGAAAGATGAATTACATGAATATTTAAAAAATTCTATAACTGATTTAGTTACTTCATACAACAATAATGATGATGATACATCAGCGGGTTTATTCAATGCCAGCACATCAGATAATATACCAATTGAACATATGCCTAATCGTTTTTATAGACACAGTATTTCAATGACTGCTGTTTATTGTATTGCATATTTATTTGTTTTTATTGTTGGATTAATTGGCAATAGTTTTGTTATTGCTGTTGTTTATCGTTCACCAAGAATGCGTACTGTTACTAATTTTTTTATAGTCAATCTTGCTGTTGCTGATGTACTTGTCATTGTATTTTGTCTACCTGCAACACTCATCGGAAATATTCTCGTTCGTAAGTATTTATTTTATTTATATTTAAACTTTTCTTTAAATTCTGTATCCTTTTATGTTTTTTTCTTTTCTTTTTCATTTCTGTATATAATCCAGCGAGAAATTTTTATATCAACTTTTTAGTCGTGAAAGAGATGAAATATTAAAATATAATTCTACTTGTTTTTCTTTTTTTTTTTTTTTTTTTTTTTTTTTTTTTTTTTTTTTTTTTTTTTTTTTATTGCATAGTGTTGTATTGAGCTTTTCGTATGAGCTATAATTTTTATATCGTGTCTACAATAGTTTGGAAAATTCATTACTCTGTACGTGACTACCCGGATAACTTTTGAAATTTATATTTACTCAATAAAAAAAAACCTACCGAAACAAAAATAGTTTTATTCAAGTATTTCTGTTAAATTGTTGAAGTATCTTGTCTAAATATATTCCATCAATTTCGTTTTACTAAACTTGTATGAAAATAAATTTTAAAAGCTTTTTATCATTTGACAGAGGTCTATTGTGTTATTTTTTATTGAGTAGATCTGTCTTTTTTCCGATAAGTCATTGAGTACTATTCCGTTGGTCAAGTTGAGAACAGAAAAAAAAATAAAATGATAATGAATTTATAGGTAAACATTTATTGAGCCATAATAATTGATGACACGATCAATAATATTGATACAAAAAAATGATAAAATTAAATTTTGTATTCTATTTACGAAAATATTTCACTGAATCGTGTTAATTCAGTTGCATTGTGTATGACTCATTCATATATATTTTTAAGTATGTTTTTTATTTTATCAGTGCACTTGTGACATGATGATAAACACTCTATATGTAAAAATATTAAATATATATGTATCTAAAAAAATAGTTAATCCTAAAAAAGAAATACCTCTTTAGTTTTTATTTTATTCTAAGCTGATTTGTTCCAATGAGCGAGTCGTAAAATGTTTTTTTTTTTGTTTATCATTAGACAGTTTACTCTGACACTAAATGGAAAACCTAAGTTTCATAGATAGCCACACATAAAAGTAGTTTCAATCAAGGTATAATGAAACTTGTAGAAGATGGCTTAGAAAAATAAAGCCGACAAAATTATTACATAGATGTATATAACTCAAAAGCTCGGAAAATTCGTCAGGACGATTCCATTTTACTAACCCTTTCATCCTTTTTCTATGTACACATTGACAAGTTGCCATTAACATTCATATTATTTTTTATTTATTTAAAAAGTGTTTTATTGTATTAATATTTAGTAAAAAAAAAAAAAAACACACACAAATAAGCAAACAAAAAATAAAAATAAATAAAAAAGTATTCGATACTTTGATAAGCGTGTTTTTATAAGTGCGTTTTTAAAATTACGAGCTTAATGATTGGCACACACCAGACAGTTTTTTCATCATTTTTTTTTATACAATTACTTTTGTTTGTTTGTTTGTTGTTTTTAATTTTTTTTTTTTTTTTATTCTTCATTTTATTTAACATATTGAGATGACTGAATTAAAAATAATTTCATACATGTTCGTTATGATGTTATTCAAAGTCTTAATGTAAAATTATCGGAATAATATTTGTGTGTGATCAATTGTCTATTCTTAAGGCTAACTTTATAATTCACAAGCACTACTTGTCGGCTTGATGTATACATAAATGTTTATAAAGAGCAAATATTGATACAATTCAAATGCTAATCAATGGATTCGTTGATAGCATATATAGTTATTTTTATTTTTTATTTTTTTATATACTACCGTGAAAACGTCAAATGAATAATGATTAATTGTTGTTAATTTTTTATTTTATTATATTTATTTTTCTTATTTTTAGTCTTTGATTAATTATTTTTAATATACGTCAATGAAAATAACAGGAAAAAAAGCAATTGAAAAATAAGAATAAAAAAATAAATAAACACAAATGAATATGTATAAATTTTGTAAGCAAAAATAGAATGAAATATTTAACAAGTAGTAAATACAAGTAGTAAATATTTCAATGTTGAAAATAGTGTTAAAAAAAAAAATAGAGTTAAAAACTATTGGTGTGCTTGAGTTCACATATCTGTCGTCCATATATTGTCTACATCCCGGTCTAACGAACTTATTGGATACACTTCAAATGTATATATATATATAAAAATTGCTCGGGTACTTTAACCACGATGGCAAGCTAGATATAAATTTTGCTATTACAAAAATAAATAGAAAAAACTTTAAGGTATCAGTGTCCTTGACACACAGTTTGAGTTATTTGTCAAGTGCATACATAGGTGCTTACAAACAGCAACAAAAGTGTCATGTTTGCACACTTCAAAGATGCATATTGTGTTTTGTATCAACCGACTTGGTAAAAATAACAAAACTATATAAAAATAATAGAAAAAAAAAATATACATCTATAAAAATCCATAAATAAAAAAGAATTATTTAAATTAAAAAATACCGTAAATATATTTTGTGTAAAAATATATAAAAAGAAGTAAAAAATAAATAGAAAAAAAATCAAATCGCAACAATCGACATAACGATAAATCTTTTGTTTAACTTTTAAAAAACTTTTTTTTATGTAAAACATAAAGAAAAAAAAAAATGTAGAAACAAAAATAACGAAAGTTTGTCTTAATCAGCACAAAAAATAAATAAAAAAGTATAAAAAAAATATGTACAAAGTTAAAAGTCCTAAAGCTTCATTGAAAGTAGGATATTTAAAAGAAATTAATAAAAAAGGATTTTTAAAAGGTTTGAATATTCGATTGTCACAAAAAAAAATAGAATTGAAAAGTATCTTGAAAATTATTCAAATAAAGTTGATTAAATGATTGTAATATTGTTGATATATTTTTTTTAAGAACATGGGTGTATTCAGGGTTTGAAAGGAAATAAAAAAATGAAAAAAATCTTAAATGTTTCGCTAACATGGCATGTACAATTAATATATATAAAAAAGGGTGAACAACCTGGACTGACCGAGTCCGAACGCGCATTTTTCTGCATCAATACGAACCAACAAACCAACCCATCCTTCAGTAAGCTCACCGTATATAAACTTGTGTGCAATTGAAAACTAGAACTCGACCTTCGCCGGTTGATGTACTTGCAGAAACTGCAATTGAGTATATGCACTGGCAAATTAGCAACCCTTTTTCACCTTCAATAATTTTCTACATAATTTTCATTTAATTTAAGTATTATTTTTACAATTGACATTTTATATTTTGTATATTTTAATATATACTTGAATCAAAATACTTATGGATATATATATTTACCACAGATTTAAACACTTCAAGTTTGTATCAAACTTGTATAAACTTTGTCATTTATACATGTAAATTTCCAATTGATTAATTAAACTTTTTAGTGATATTATATATATTCTTGAAGAGAATTAATTTCAAACAAGTACTTCACAACTTTATCATCTTAAAAACATCAAGTTGTTGGATGTTATATTACCTTAGTTGAAAAATATAATAGTTTTTTATTCAATTCATGCTTGAGTCTGTTATGTTGAATAAAAGAAAAATTAAAATTTTGAAAATAGATATTCTGAGGTTTTGATTATCTCATATGAATATTTATAATGAACATGTACCATCTTGGAACAATTGTATTAACTCGTACGTCAGAAATGACACATGTAATACTTCTCGTCATTATTAACATTTTATTTATTTATTTTTTTTTTTGTTATGACACCAAAGCTAGTAGAATTATTGTCGATTGATCTCTTTGAAATAAATTTCATTTTTGAATTAGAATAATATGAACAATTTTAATCTATATTTTTCTGTTATTTTTTGGAATCTTTTCAAAGCTGACCTATTTAAAGAAATATAGGTGAAAAATGTTCCATCGATTGTTCTGGGTAGATTTATTTGAGAAAAATTATTTTGTGATTATTCTAGAATAATTTATGTTTATTTCTTCGAATAGAATTATTATTTTGGAAAAAATTACAGAGAAATTATTAGAGGAAAGTTGATACATAACAGAACTATCTTTAAAACTTTTTTTTAGAATATTATATTCGAGTTGGAATAATAAAAATGACAAATTGAAAATATTGCATCAAGGTCGAAAAAATGTATGTGGAGTTGTAAGAGACAAATAATGATTGTGAGTTTTTTCAGGTGCAAATTGAGACGAGTTTTGTTGAATAAAAAAAATGTACATATGCATATACACGTGAACTAAATGGTAAGAAGGAAAAAAAAAAATTGAAAAACATATTGTTAAAATATTTTAAAAAAATAAGATCAAAGTCTGTTATTTTAATAATAACAAAATTAAAGAAATAAAACAAAACAGTTTTCATGAAGTAAAAATGGAGAAACTTTATAATCACAAATTTTAATTATTTTATTTTTCTTGTTTAATACTGTAGAAGAAAATGGATGCCATTTACTACACTTGACTTTAATTTTATTTTACAAAGGAGATAAAATTTTGAAAATTTAAAACGTGACAAAAAACACTTTGTAGTATGTTTTGATAGAGTTGAAGAGATAAAAAGTGAAAATATGAATTTAAAAAAAGCATCAAGAATCAAGTCAAATCCTATATATAAAAAGAAAAACAAGACCTCAAATGATCATATGTACCAATAGACCAAGTCGAGGATGATAATATCTATTCAGAAAAACAGCCAGAATATTTTTTCACACAGCGAAACAATTTTTATCATCGAACGACTGAGTCAAATGAAGACATGTATGAGTGTTGTAAAATAAGAAGACATAATTATTTTCGCTACAACATTAAAAGTTTATTAAATTCAAAGTTAATTAGATTTCATATAATAATTTAAATATTTTACTTATCGATTTAGTAGGAATAAAAATATATATATTCATAAAAAAAATGAAATATTAATCCAATTTGGTAAATTTATACAAAGAAAGAGAATATGGAATTTCAGCAATTTAAAAAGTCAGATGAATAGAGGGGTAGTTTGTGGAATTGAGTAAAGGAACAAAAAAATAAAATAAAAAAATAATATAAAGGTAACCTGCAAGTATGTCAAGGCAAACGTGAGGCCAACACTCTCGCGTTTTCAGCCGACTGCAGCCGACCTAGATCATTACGGTTCACACACCTGTGCTCTCCATTTTCAGCCCCTTTGCCTCACTTTGTCTATAAATTTCAAGGAGTCTATGCCAACCCCATGACCCGGTCACTGGGGCTGCCAATAGGTGAGCTATAGTTGCATCTAAACGTAAAATATAAATATATATTTTTATATTATTTATATATTTAATATCCACCCCGAAATCAATGTCATCATCTATCACATCAATAAAATATGTAATCAATGATATCACTTTGTTTGTTCTATTTTAATTTATAAAAAAAAAAAAAAATAACTTAAAAATATTTATTACATAACTAAAAATTTTGATGACATTTAAATTTAATAAAAAAAAAAAAAAAAATATTTATACTGCCACAGTTGAGGTTGAAATTTAAATTGAAGATAAAAAAATAAAATAAAAAAAAATGTTTTCTATTGAAGGCAATTGCCCTCTGGCTGGGAAATGTTAATCGCCAAGAAAAAAAAACGTCGTCGTTTATAAAACACATGATATTTTTTCAAAATTAAAAAAAAAAAAATATTTTTTTTTTTCAATAGCTCATTCATGAGTATCACTTGCAGTGTTTAACTTTATAAATTTTTTATTTACACAAATTGAAGATAAGCGTTTTTAGGTAAACAGAAAAATAAAAAAATGAAAAAAACTCTTATTAAAAACCTATTAAAAAAGTTATCATCTAAATGAAAATTAGTATTATTTTTGATGATTAATATAAAAAACATTTGAGGAATTTGAATAATTTGATGAATAAAATAGAGGAAACAATAAATTAACAGTTTAATTTCACATGGCTGGCAGCATTACCTGATAACTTTTTAATATTACTTTTTTTTTGTCGGCTTATTTCGACGAAAGATAAACTAATAGATCATAAAATCATAAAATTATATAGCAGCTGTTGTGGACTAAAGTGTCATTGATACAAAAAAAAAAAAATGGGAGCATCGATATTCGAACTTTCTACAGTGGGTTATTAATTATACAATATTAAAGAGTATTTTATTTGGGTCAAAATTAAGATCTAATAAAAAAAATTTTAAATCAATACACATTGGATATTAAAAAATTACCGAAGCAGTAAATTAATAATTTTCAACTTATTGGTATTCTAAACTTTAAAAAATTATATATAATAATATTTTTCTAATTGCAATTATTATTAAGAGCTCTTAAGTAGAAACAATTATATAACAAAAAAAAAAAAACCAAGTTAAAATTTGGGTATTTAAAAGACAATTAAAAATAAAAAAATAAAAAAAAAAAGAACAAGAGTCAAAGTGTCTTCATTTATATTTAATATATATTTTTTTAAATTTTCTATTTTGAAGATTAGCTAAAGTAATGAAAAATGAACATTTCATACAAAGATATAATTCAGATAGAGTAAAAGTTGAATTTGAATTTGAATATCAAGTGAAAGAAAATAGTGTGGTGTAAAAAATCTGACAAGGTTAGCCAGCTTGAGTGATATATAAAAATACAGTTTAATTTTGAAATGATAAAATAGACATAAGGGTCGTGTTAGCCTACACTAGGCCGCTCTGATTATAAGACAAAGACATGGCCTAGTTAAATACTTGGCTCGTCTAATAAAGATCATACCTTTGTATTTTGTATATAGATATATATCAAATGATATATTTATACGTATTTAGGTCACAGGTAGATGTCTCTACTATTTTAAAGTCAGTCCATCAGGTGATTTAACTTGATATTGAATTTAAATATATCCAGTATTTAATTTTGTATTCAATTTTTATATTTATATTTTTTTCAACAAGCATATCATTCCTGATTTAATATGTCCTTGAACAAATGTAAAATATTTGTAATAATCAAGTGAAAAAAAAATAAAATAAAAAACAATAAATAATGTCTATAACTGCATCCAGGATTCAGTGATAAGAGGCCAGTAGGACATCTGTATACACCAGGTACATGGTATTCAGGTCATGTGTTATATAATGCATCTCATATACTTTTCTGGGCTTATTCTCGCATTCACCTTTTATATACCCGGTTTTTAAATAAAATAATGAAAATCAACAAATAATTTTTCCTCATTTTTATATTCAAGTAAATTATCATTTTTAAACTGTAGATAAATTTATAAATACATCTGTTGGATTTTCTCTGATTATTATTTTAGCTGTTATTAAAATTCTTTTATTATTTTTTTTTAAAAGCTTATGTACATCAAGATTATTGTCCGATGACTTGAGTAATTGTAACTAGAGAAATAAAAAAAAAAAACAAAAGATAAAAGTGAAGTTAAAAAAATAAAACATCTATGTATATATAAACTTGTCAGAGTCGAATGAACATGAAGGTTGAAGATGTGCAATGTGCATGTACAATAAAAAAAGATGTATACGTAAAGCTTAATACTGTAAAACGAAGGGTCTGTAAAACCTTGATGGCATTTGAAATCGGAGCAGCGTCCCGTGAAAATAATACTGCGCAACTGTGAATTTAAAAAATAAAAAAATATATAAATCAGCTCGAAGAATAAAGTCGACTAGTCAAAATTGCAAGCACCTGTTAGGCTCAGGATTTTCAGGAAGGTTGTATGTAAAAGAGGGTTAAATGTAAGAATGTTTGTCCTACATTCAACATCGATGGACCAATCGATACAACTGGTCTAAAGTACAAACACATACTTTTTCAATTTTATTAAAATGCTTTTTGAAAAACCCTCAAATTTAAACAAGCACATATTGAATATACTTGATACTTGAGTATTTTATTTTCCCATCTTTTCTTTGAATTTAAAATAATTAAATAAATAAATGTGTAAATTTTATTTTAATTTTTTTTCTTTAAAGACATTCTTTCATCTTTATAAATGGATGACAGAATGGCAATTTGAATAAAGACATGTGGGTCTTTGATGACAACAATAAGGGTAGTTAATTTTTGGCAAGCATTTTTGTTATGATGTCATGAGAGTGACAAGAAAATGTGGTATAAAGATCAAATCGCTTTTACAGTCAAGTAACTTGTTATATAGTCTACAATCTTGCAAGTTAACACACCCTTTTATGATACACGAGATTGTTATGGGTCGAAACTGATACTATCCAATCTAGTGATGTATAACATTTTATATTTTATTTGAGGTCAAAGCACTTATTGAGTTCGTCAACCTAGTTTTCTTAATTTTACTTAAATCTATACTTTGGGTTTATTTGAAACGTCGGCAAATAAGATTTATTGTTTACCAAGTAGAGTAGGTTCTTCAATAGTCAGACTCGTGGCTAATCTATTTTCCCATTATTTTTTTATTATGTAAAAACTAATTATATTAATTGCATGTATTAAAATTTTATTTTTAACATTCAATTAAATGTTTATGTATCATTTAAAAATAATTTTATGCTTGATAGATTTTTTTTTATTTAAATATTTACTTTCGAAATTTATAATTGAAATTAATTGATGGAATATTATCAATTTTACATAATCATTTTGACTAACTTTGTTGTGAATGAACATAATTGAAATATTGAAATCGAATTTCATCAATCTTTTGGTATAATTACGATTTCATTGTCTTATCTTCAGTCATGAATTCAAGGGTGGAATTCTTTACGTCGAATTCTCAAGTGAACCCCTCAAAAACTCATTATACGTTGCTGCATTTGTAAAAGAATGGATCAATTGTCATTTTATAAATCCCTCATTAATATCAACATTTTTAATTGCTTTTATTCATGGTTCTTTTTTTACCTCAAGTATTTATTTCTACTTTGATGGTAAATCTCTGGTAGAAATATTCTGATTGATTTGAAATTCGCTTAGTAATAATGATGATAAAGAAAAAAATCAATTGAATAAGATAAACAAAAAAAAAATACAATCTACCCACGTACTTGGTGTATTGTGTGAATAGAATTTCAATAAAAAGCCAAAAAAAAAAAGCTCAAGATTATTCTCAAGGAGACATAATATATATAAAATGTTTTTATCAATTTAAAATATAAATATACGCTAAAGTTCAAAGTCTCGAACAAGCAACATTTGTTTAAAACTTTTATCAAGTAGATCATTAATTTGTCGCAATTAAAATTCAACTATTTTATTAGGACACACTATAATAATATGAAAACTATTTAGTCAAACTTTCATTATAATTAAATGAATGTAAAAAAAATTAAATTCATTTAATAATTTCCGATAAAATTATCAACTTGTTTTAATCATAAAAAAATAAAAAATTTAATTGACAAGATTATATCTATATATTGTCGGAGAATATATTTACGTAAAATAACATAGGAAATAATCTGTATGGATTTTTAGATTTTTTTTTTATTGATAAAGTTTGTCAACGTATTATCGTATATATAAAGTAACAGATAGGGTGATGATGTGACATAGACTGATCGATTATAAGACTACCAAGTCACAATCACTTGACTCAGCTAGTTAAAGCTTTAAAATTATAAATGAAAAATATATTAATAAATATGTCTATGTTATTTTCATATATGTTTTTTTAAAATTTATATATAATATCTGTAATTAACGACGTATAACGTTGTTTCGTTTTTGACAAGGATTTTAAGGTAACTATACCTCCCTTGGGGCAGATCCATTGCCTAGTTGAGGGCGTCGACTCGTTTTCGTGATCAATACATTTTGGATTTACATTTGCGTGTATACAATATATGACTATAAATATATAAGCTTCGGACATCAGTTTTATGGCTAAATTTTTAATTACATATATTATTAAAAAATTAATAAAAAAAAAATATCTAATTACATATAATAACTTTGACGATACTCAATATACTCAATTAGGAAAAATATAAACACAGTATTTTTATTTTTCATGTAAAATAATTATTAATTAATTATAT
>JAPYYR010002449.1:0-12260 GCA_030523065.1 Aphidius colemani
GCATGATGGTCACGAATTGTACTGGTGAAAGAACCTTTTCGGCTTTGAAATTTTTATTGAACGACCTTCGTAGTACAATGACAGAGAAAAGGTTAAATATTTTATCGCTGATGTTCATCGAATATGATGTATAATGTATTAGAGTTAATTGATACCGAAGAAATCATTACCGAATTTTCTCTTAAAAAAATGAGAAAAAAAATTGTTTATAAATAAAAAAAATGTTTACCATTTATGTACTTTTTTATTGTTTTACCTTAAATAAAAAATTTTTTTTCTATAAAAAAAAAAATTTGTTACGCAAAGAATTGGGGGCCCCTAAACACCGTGAGGCCCTAGGCTCAAGCCTACAAAGCCTGTGCGTAAAGACGGCACTGGGCCTCGGAAGTCCAAACTTGTGTCAAGCCTGTGTTTTTTGTTTTCCCCGGCTTCACACGAGCGTCGAAGCAGAGCTTTGTGTCAAGCTGGTACTCATCGTTTTATCAAGCTTGACACAAGGCTTAACTTGTGCATATATTCAATTGAAAAAAAAAATTATAATATTTAGATCTATACATAGTAGATAGGAATTTTTATCAAAAATTATTAGGTTTAGACTATCGTGCGACTCTTTTACAAGAACCGTGCCCTGAGTTAGAATAGAATTATTCATATAAAAAAAACCTCGGTGGTCAAGATGATAGAGCGTCATACTTCTACGTGAGAGACCCAGGATCGATTCCCCGTTGCCCCAATTGTTTTTCCTTGAAGTAAATCGTGTATTCAAATTGTTTAACTAAAAAAATAATAATTTCATCAATAATAAATTAATAAATAATAGTTTATTTATATTTATTTTTAATTTTTTTTGCAAGCTTGTGTCAAGCCTGGGAACACAAGCCTGTATCAAGCCTGATACACTAGCCTGGCACCGAGAAATACATCGTGAACATTCCAGCCCGGATACAGGCTTGTGTCTAAAGCTTGACACAGGTCCGAGAGCCGGGTAATCAGGCTTGTTCCAGGCTTGTTCCAGGCTTGTGCCCATCGTCACTTCTTACCTGGGTAGCACCATAAAACTGTTAACTAACAATTGCATGGAGCTTTGGAAAATAAATATTTTTTATCAGTTTTGTCTTTATACTTTATACTATTTATATCTTAAATAAAGTCACGTAGGTTTATCAATTAATTTTTCTAATGTCAATTTATAAAAAATAGTTTACTTAAAACTTCAAATACACGTACTTCGCTACTCGAGTACTAATTTTCTCTAATATAAATAATTTATCGAGGAGCCATATGCATCTGAACACACAGGTATTGATAACGCAATAAATTATAACCAATACTTGTACCGTTTCACTAGCCTCATTCTTTACTTAGCAATTATGCATTTTTTAATCATCAGCAATTTTTGCTTAGCTACACTTTAATGCAGGTAGTACACGGATATAAATGAATATATAATAGTGAATTCATTAAAAATAAATAGTGCTAAATTCACGACAAAAATTTATCATTTTACAGGTGGAAAATAAAGTATATAGAAAAGCAGAACAATGCTACTTATAGGTGAAATAAACGCGAAAAGTGTAATTGGAAATGAGGTTCACGACAAACTAGATTTTTTTCTTCATATTATTGTTTAATTTGTTGTTTCAATATTTTTATTCTGAGCTGTCATTGAAAAATAACCTAGAATAAAAAACTTAAAAAAAAGAAGTGACTTGGTGACGTCAAGTGACTTTACCGACAGACATATCTAAAAAATCTTTTTTTTTTGAACTCTCAATCCCTGTTATTTGTCATTGTTGTGTTTTTATTATGTTTATTTCATTGATAACGTTTCACACTCATATTAAATAATTTTATTTTATTTTCTGTCAGTAAAGTCACTTGACAAGTTTCCTATTCTAGGTTATTTCTCAATGACAGCTCAGTATAAAAATATTAAAACAACAAATTAAACAATAATATCAAGAAAAAAAAGAATAATACCAATATTTGAATTTTAACATTATTATTTATAACTTTCAACACTCATCATTCTTTTGTAAGTTTGATTATTTTTATATTTTCGGTTTTGGGCAATGTCCGGTCGACATCGATATCGACATCACATTGACCGTATACCCAACTTATAATGGACATAGCTTATGTCGATTCCTTATCGCGAACTTCTACTTGGGAATTTGAATTTTGTAGACTTTTCAACATTTTCTTGGTTTCTTTATGAGACTATAACATTTCGAACAACATGTAACAAAAAACTAGACTCAATATCTCTTTAAAATACTTTAAATTACAATTCTTCAATTTATAGACCTTTTTTATAGATTTTTTTAAGTAGTATTAAATATTTCCACACTTCCTCAACGAATGCATACATTTCTTACGTGACAAACACAACTATAAATTAAACTAAAATAAATAAATGCATGGACTACTATTTCTCTCGCAATCGCTAAATTTCTAACTTTTGTTACTCTGTAGTCTAACAATCAGCTACTCTTCAACACTAGTTTATGCTACATCTCTAATTTATATTGATTCGCGTACAACGGAATTGCTTTACACTTAACAATGAAAAATAGTAGGGTCTGTCTTTGACAACACTTTTAGAATCAACTCAATATACAATAAATGAAACAATAATTTAGTGAAATAATAAAGTGAATATATTAGTAGAATTTAAGCCACAGTGTTTGGATTATTTATAGTGTTATTCGTATTATTTTATCCACAACCCATTATCCCACATCCTTTGATAGCCCTGTTTTCCAGACTTTTCAACAAAACAGTATTTCATAGAAAATGGTAAAAACGATTACAAAAAAACCTTATTAGGTTATAATATAAATATTAAACATATTAAAACATATTTTTGGGGAGAAGCAGTTTTAACTACTACTCATTTGATTAATAAAACTTCTACTAAAGCCCTCAGAAGTAGTAAAATTAGAAAAATATTCTTAACGTTTGTTATAATGGGAAAGAAATGTCGAACCATCAGTTTGCATATGCTTATATAACAACACATAATATTATTGAATTATTTAAGGACATTGAAGGGATGAGAGATGAAAGAGAATGAGAACAAGCAATTCAAGATGGATTAAATTTACTCATGGTACATCCAACTTGGTTTTTAGTGCCTACACAAAAAAAAAAAATATTGTCAATTGTGAGTGGGTGTTAACGACAAAGAATAACGAATCAGGCTACTCATTTCAATCTAAAGCGTGTTTAGTAGCACGTGGTTTTAATCAAGAGTATTTCACTGATTGTAGACTTGAATGGAATAAAACTTTTCTTGGATACAAGATTCTTTAATCGAATAACTTCAGATCAGTGCGCTTACATAAAGACAATACTTACACGATTTAACATGCAAGACTGCAATGCTACGCAGACATCTCTCGAAAATAAATTAGACTTCGATGCATTAAATTCGGATAAAGATGGTAATTTTCCTTGTAGAAATTTGATCAGGTGAAATGGTAATTTTACCTTCTACTTTCACGGGTTCTCCACGAAATATGCTTCAACATTATCAAAATTCAATGTCTATAGTCAAACTGATTTGCTGAACTTGATTTATTTATAACAATAACATGTAATCCAAATTAGGGAGAAATTAAAGAAAATTTATTATTTGGCCAGACTGGTTCAGATAGACTACGTATATTTTATATGGAAAAAGAAGAGCTAATGAAAAAAGTAAAAAAGGAAAAACTTTTTGGTAAAGTTTGAGCGTATGTGTAGGTAGTTAAATGTCAAAAGAGGACATTACCTCATGTTCATATTTTAATAAAGTTGAAACAAAATAATAAAATCACAACTTCGAATATAGTTGATGAATATATTTCAGCAGAGATTTCAGATAAAGATTTGAATCCCAATCTTTATAATATTGTCATTAAAAATATGATTCATGCGTGTAGAAATTAGTGCAAAAATGATCAAAATAAATGTTTAAAGAATTTTTCGAAATCGTTTCAAGAAGAAACAATGATGGATAAAAATGGATATCCAACAACCCGAGTGGAAATACAAGTTTATCTAGACAAAAATGGTAAATACAAATATGAAAGACATGATGCCGTTTCAATAATTTTAACGGATTTCAATAATATTAAACATGATAAAATTAAAAATCATATAGAGGCGTGATATGTAGGCCCTGTTGAAGCATGTGATCGAATTTTCGGAAGACCATTGCAACAAAAAATTCATTCGATAACAAGATTACCAGTGCATCTATCAAACCAGCAGAATGTTACTTTGACTAATCAAGCTGGTGAGGAATGAACCAACATACAATGCTTATAAATTATTTTGCATTGGATGAACCTGATCATATGGTTAAAACATTTTCATATGCGGAAGCACCTGAAAATTATGTATTTAAATAAGAATGAGGTACATGACAAAAACATAAAAAACATTCATGCTGTTTTTTTTTTCAAATCAATGTATCAAAGACAGTTTAAAAGAATTTGAAATAGATTTTTTCAGACATGTGAAGATAATTTTTTATAATTAAAAAAAATATAAAAGTAACTACTCTAGCCAATAATACAATCCTTTACACTCTTAATATGATTTTATTCTTTCCGAAATATAGAATCCATTTCTCTTTAATATACCTCCCGGTCTTTACTATTCTTTGCAACTTACCGTGTTCAAAACATCAATAATTTATTGAAAGATGTTTTGAACTATATGATAATATATCTCCTATAAATTTAACCACGTATATATTCTTAAGTATTAAAAATTTATTTTCAGGTTTTTTCTTAATACAGAAATTTCCGCTTCCAACCTAGACACGATTTTTCTCTGTGTAAATTTGAAAAAGGGAAGGAAACTCAAATATCAAATAGCAGTTAGTTGACCAGGTAGGCTCTTTTCTACAGTACTAAAAGAATTTTCATCGAAGATTTCCGATTGTGGAAATCAATACTTCCCGCCTGAATCATTTTTTTACATGTTTACAGATAATTATAGCAAGTTCTTTATGTAATTTACATCCTCATAACTGTACTCATTTTCATGTCGTTCGGCTTTAATGATAACCGAATTTCTTCAAATAACTATTGATCAATTATTTTGAACTTTGACAAATGGAATAATGTTTACCTTAACATTCAATGGTTGGAATGGATCCTTGACGCAGTAAAAAAAAAATCGAAATCATTAATTTTTATAAAAACTCTTTACTGATATCTTAGATTTTACCTCTATTGGTAGTGTGATAATTTCATCCCACACTGGATTCAGTTCCCTTTGTACTGTGCGTGATTTGTGTAACAGTCGACCTGCGCATTTGATTTTCACATAAGGGTCACTAGCTCCTGATAGTATTTCAGTTGATATTCATGAAATAAAATTATATACTTATATCAAAATTTATACGAGCAGAAACAAAGTTATCAAAATAAACCGGAAAGACTTACCACAACGATCCATTGCTACGAGATTTGCACCCCTTCGTACGTGCAAGCGAAGCTGAAAAAAGGCATGTTGTCTTAAAGCCGATTCCCTGAGACGTGCTGCTTCATCAGTCACAGTATCTTCCCCACGAACAGGAATGCAATGAAGATCATCTTTTGGCCGATTTTTAGCACTGCTTAATCGAGGGAAATCTTCCGATCCTAACTTGTCATGATTGCCTCGTATAAGCGGTGATTCTGTTCCCATATTTTTGATATTTAACGGATCAAACTATTTTATTACGTGATTGTTTTTTTTTTAAACATACCTGAATGATTAAAAATGATTCGAGCTGGACTGTACGTTGTAGAGGAACTTCTACTCTGATCTGATGAGTAATCAGTCGCATAATCTGATTCAATGATACCAATTTTGTGCGATGAATCTTGGCTTTTAGCTTCTTTTGATTTTTTACGTTCTTTAGTCCGGCCCCGAGACCAACGACTCTTCAAAGTCGAAAAGAAGGTGTGGGTACGTTGCGCAACTGACGCGACATGACGATAAGAAACATGAGATTGATGATTAGAATATTGATACTCATTATTTGGTTTTGGACGAACTATGTCGACATCTTTAGCCCGGAGTTCCGTAGCACTTTTTGACTTGCCATTCAAATTCAATCGAGATCTATCGTCGGCACAAGACGGATCTGTAATAATGTTATTTATATCAATTACAGGGATATCTGTTAAAAGATGCAGTTTAGAAGTTATTGTCGTTAAAAAATTATGTGGTAATCAACATCGTATCCTTAGCTCAACTTTACCTCAGCATTAGAAATTATCAAACAAGTTGTCCCATGAAGAAGAACACAACATGGCCAAGCATTGGCTCAAGCCTGGCAAAATGTTGCCAGGACTTGGCTGCCAGTCTTGGTCGATGCTTGATCGAGGCTCGGAGATTGACACCAATTAAAGCTTGGCTGCCAATACTCGGCCAATACTTCGAAAAAATTGATTAATTCAGTAAAAAAAAATATTTTATGATTGCTTAAACAATTCAATTTGTTTATTTATATGAGTAATGATTTATAAGACTATAGAAGAATTACACCGAAAATAATTGATATCACCATGACTTGAACCCGATACTTCCTAGTTGATAGTCCAAAGTCTCACTTAGCCACAGCAGCAACAATTAAAAGTAGAGAAAATTTATTCTATCTAAATATTTATTATAATCATGAAAATCCAAGAATCAACCGACAGTTAGCCGATGTAAAAATTTTATATACCCCAAAATGTATTTTTATAATTTATCAAAAAACAAAAAGTTTTGAGAATGAAAACATATATTTTACGTAGGCGAAACCTGTAGTATAACATTCATACACTTTTTTTAAAAAATGATAATATCTTTTGAAGTAATAAAGTTAGAAAGATCGTATTAGAATCAAATTATTTGTCTATGAAAATACTAAAACCTAGGACTTACTAAAAATAATTTCAACTGTTAACTCATTTATTATTAACAAAATATCATCGTCATATAATTTTCGAAGTCGAATATTAAGAAAACTAAGAACAAATGGATGCGATTTTTGGCCGAATATTAGAAATGACAGAATTTATAATAATCAAGTCGAAAATTGTTTTAAATGTCGTTTCGACTCACAAACTTTATTTGAGTCTTAAATTGATTGTCTTTTCGATACCGAGAGCCACCCTCTCTTGAAAAAATTTGCTCGCATCATTTGTCGATTAGATATCAGCAATTGTTTCCAACAATGACTATCATCACTTGTGTTACCGTTAAAAAATAGTTATGAAAGAGTGATTTTAGCTATTTTTATCAAGTTAGGCTGGCTCCTAGGAATTTATTAACAAACTTTTTGAGCTCACTAAATATTTTTTTTATTAATTGGTTCAAAAGTTATCCAAAATATTTGATAATAAAACTTAGTGTCTGTCATTTTATTTTTTACCAAACATATCTTGAGCCTAAAATCGTTTATCAAGTAATTTTAGTGCTGTTACATAATTTCATCTCGATCAAGTCCTGATCAAGACTGAATCAGGCTATCCCTATCAAAGATAAAGTATAGATAGCCTGATCAAAATCTACTCCATTCTTAGCCTCATTCATTCAGGATTAAAACTGGATTAAAAAAAAAGGTATAAATTTTTTTCTATCAATTTTACAAACTGATTGGTCAGGATATCATAGGGCTACTTGTACTTCATCTTTAATAGGGACAGCCTGATCAAGTCTCGATCCAGAACCTGACCTAGCTTTCTACTCTGGCTTCTTTAGAATGGGCAGTTAATGAAAAATAATGAAAATAGTAAATGTACACAATGCCTGTCGACGTTTGGTGAAAGTGGATATATTCATAGAGAATCTTAGTATAAGTAATACGATTGACCTTGTAAATTAATAATATATGATTATACAAATTTTGTAATGGTATTCTATTCGAATGCTTAAAAAACTGTCAATGAATTTTTCGGGAACGTTCGGATATATACATTGAAACTTCAAAGACCTACTTCAATTTTGTTGGAAAGATTACTATTTTTCCCAGGTAGGGATCAACAAGCTATTATCAAATGACAGTCAATGTCATAATCTTGTTGAAATTTTAACTCATTTTTCGTAAAAAAAATATAACCAACAACAATTATCCCAGTTTAGAAAAGTGATAAACTGATGATGCTGAAATGACATGTGTTCTGGTAAAACTGTCTCCAAACAATGTTTAAGTCAAAGTGCACTGAAAGATTAAGTCTATATCATCAAGTACGAAAAATAGAGAATGAATTAAAAAACAATTTTTCAGAGATATCTTCCCTACACTGTTAAAAATTTGACAGTTCCTTGATCCATGGAACTATCCCTTGAATTAAGTAAAACACTTCGATTTAGGAAAATATCAATAAAACTGAATAACTTCACTCAATTGGAAGAACAGTAATACTTTAATACAGTAAACTTTTTCTAAACATGATTTTACATTTAAATAAATATAGAAATCACTGAAATGAAGAAAAAATTCTTGCTAAGAAGTGAAAGTTAACTAACTTGACTTATCACTACTTTTAGAATAAATGTGATTCTTTGTAAATGATAAGTATTTAAAAACGGAAAAAAAAAACTATTATAGAAATTACATAATCCAAAAAAATTCAATGAAAAAAATTTTTAGATACAAAATTTTCATTTTGGATTGTAGAAGTTGGAAATATATGTGTTGTCATACTCAATATTATTAAAATTTGAAAATAACACACTAATCATTCACCTAATAAACATGAAAAAAGAACTATTGGTATGAATATTCACTTTTCAAAAAATTTTTCCTTTAATTTAGAAGTTTGTCCTTTGCAAAATATATTTTTTCATCAGAGGAGGGTATACATCTATTTATACTTGTAAGGGAAAAACTGCAAAATTCAGGGAAAAATTTTTTGAAAAGAAACGGTTTGCAATACGAGACTCAATTTGTTGATCCTTTCTCTTAAGAACAAGCATATGTGGTGAAGAATTTTTATTTTTCCTTTCTAATCATAGATACTGTAAAAAAAAAAATTTTTCTATAACATTGAACAAATAAATATGAAGTTATGATTTCTTAAATGTAAATGGATTTATCCTTCGAACAAGAAAATAAATTTCTTTCGAGTATTATACATATATAAATATGATTTGTAAATTGTGAAAAAATAATTTTCTTTTTCGTCGACATTCCATACGTGGAGGAATAAAATTTTATTTCGGATTTTGAATTAACCCGGTGGAGTCAAGTTTGAAATTTTTTTAACGGTTGAGACTTAATTCTATTCATCAAGAATATATGTTTTGTCGGGTTAAAATAATTAAATTTCAAGCCGTCTTTTCGTATAAATTGTTTTTTATTTTAAATTTATATTTAATGTTTTTTCAAATATCTTTATTAACGGATGAATTATAAATGAATTTCTTATATGTATTTTAACAATTTAGATTTTTTATATGTCAAATAGTTATTGTTTTATTTTAATTTGATGAGAATGAAAAATGAAGTTTTTTATAATGTGTTCTTGAACATGGTTCAAAAGTGAATGAGTATTTTTTACAACGGAAAAATTGTCCAGATCTGGATATTAGAAAGTATTGGAGGGGATTTTTAAATGGAAAATAGAAGGAGAAAAACCGTTGAAATGTGTCATTCTCATGCGACTTATTTTGTTTATATTTTTATGTTTAACAAACTTTGAAATCAGAGCATGCTGCTCATAAATCAAGTTTAATAAATGTTTATTTAAATAGTTCCTTTTTTTACGATAGAAAAGATCATTCTCCAAGAAATCTGGATATTTTAATTTGACCGTGTTTATTTTATTTTATTTTTGTTTTTTATTACCCTTAACGGTTTTAAAAGGGCCAGAACTCGGTCTGAATATGAACTGGTTTGAACTTACGTTGTCTTTCGATTATCGGATTCAGGGACAAGTTCGAACGGATCCATACGTATATGATGATTTCCGTTCCACTTGAAAAACATTTTTACTTGGATTTGGGAATTATTTAATTGCGGTAAGTACGAAATTTTTTGGATAAAAGAAAAGAATACTTGAATTTAGGGAATGTTCCTTAGTCTTGAAAAACATACTTCAGCCGTTTTGGCAAAAACCGTTTCAACGTTTGAGAAAATTTTTCAAGTATAAAGTTTAACACATCAGATTATAAGTTTCAGATTTTTTTAAATCAGTTTTGTACATCAACTTTATCGTCTTTTCATTGAAACAAAAAAAAAATGAATTATTCGGAAATAATTTTATATTTTGAAACGGGGAAAATCTTTTCTCTATAAAATTTTTTTCAATTCATTTGAAATAAATATTTTTCTGGATAACAAATTTTTTACTTTATTTGTGTTTTTTTTTTCAATTATTGGTGAGATAAATTTCATCATTCCGAAAAAAAAAATAATTAAATATCAGCATAAAAGAAGTATAGTTACGGGTAGTTTCTACGGAGAAGATGAATAAAGTCATTTTTATAGAACGCAATCAATTCGATTTAAAAAATTTAAACTACGGGAAGATTTACTTTTTTTTCTATTCAGGGGTAAAATTACTTAGATTTAGGTTTTATCTTTTTTTTACAATGTTTTTATTTTTGTTTTCGAGTAATATTTTTAATGGGGCTGTACTAAAATTTTCAATAATTACTTGTCGTATACTTGCAGTCATTTTTTTTTTTTAAACTTTAGAAAATTTTTGGTCATAACAGATCTATCTTACTGGAAATATAATAATCATTTTACAAACATCAGGGCTTCGAAACTTTTACGATTTTCCTGAAACGAAGTAACATTTTTCTTAATCAATGAAAAAATTTTTGACAGTTTACAATTGGTATTGTTTTTTCCGCATAATCGGTTTGTCATTTTATTGAACGAGCAAAATATATTATCTATTGAATCACGTATGTATTATTTTACCAAAAAAAAACTAAATATCTTGTTAAAGTGTGACACCAAATACACTCTATAGTCACTTATTGCTTTGAAATCTGTTGAAAACACCATTTCATATTATTGATTCAACAAAATTGTGAATTAGTACTGAGTGTATACAGAATGTTGTCGATGGCAAGTAAAAAAAAACTTTACATAAAAGTTTTAAATATGAAATGTTTTTGAATTTTTAATCTATGACGCGTTGTGCCTGAGATATTAACGTTTTTAGATGACTAATCAGATTTTAGCAACGCAAATTGTTGTGGTGGTGAAAGTCAGGTTCCCGATCATGAAACGTGAACTATTGAATCAATCATAATACAAGTAGCTGGTGGTTTTCAAACAACTCTTACTTTTTATTATTATATAGTTTGTTTTAAAATATAATTAAAAAAAAAATAAAGTTTTGATTTTGCTATGAATAAAAGCTGTTTATTTATAACTTGGTGGCCGGACTTAAAGTGTCGTTTTCCTAATTTACATATTAATTTATAACAAAACACTACATTGCCAACGTCATGCTAGGTAAATGTAGTGAGAATATGTGCAGGAACATTCTATTTCGTTACATCACCCCTTTTTTTTCTATTTATGACATAAAATTAAAAAAAAAATACAATTTGATAATCCGGTGAGCCTCATAGGATACATGTGCATAAAATACATAGTAATTTTATGCACATCTAAACAATTTAAAATAACAAGTATCCAGGTAGAAATCTAAGTCGATTTCCGACACTCAACATCCGCTGGACGTCGAAAATCGAGCTTGGATCGACGTTAATAATTCATCGTCATTCTAGTTAATAAAAGTAAGTAAATAATAAAATTTTATTCTTTATTCATTTTTTTTTTTATTATTATTATTATTATTAAGCTGAATAGTATTATCAATTTATTAATATGACTACAAAATTTTACTCAATGAGAACCCCTTGTCTCTTATTCTTCCTCACACAATTTTGTGAAGGGCTCCCTCTGGATTGACGTCCTATCAAGCGTCTCTGGACCTCGATCCGAGCTCGATTTTCGACGTTCGCCGGAGCTATTTTAGCTAGGATTACCATATGTGCTGAGTATTTAATACATAATATATTAATTATATAAATATAAAATTTAGTATGTCAATGTTTTTTTTAGTTTTTGAAATTTAAATTCATGCAGTCTCATATTTAGCAGAACTCTGTTTCAGTAACCTTTTTTTTACTTGTTTTTTCAAATATTTACAAAAGTCGATACAGGAAAAAATTTTAAAATTATATAGTACAGTTATAAGATGTTTCATATTTAGAAAATACTCGTTCACAGTTGGCATTATGTGCTGGTATAGCAAAAAAAT
>JAPYYR010002454.1:0-10390 GCA_030523065.1 Aphidius colemani
AATTTATTATTTATTAATTTATGGTTTTTTCAATAAAAACAAATTGACAGTTCTAACTATGTATTTGACTTTAGACAATAAACTTTCAGACAGAAAAATAATACACTATACACACAAGTTCTAAAAAAAAAGTTTCACTTCAAAAAACAATTAATGTATCAATTAATTAAACTCAAACTAATCATTGTATAATATTTGTAAATAAAGTAACGTAAAACTGACGTCAATAGAATTTGCACTATCGTACGATTATCACAAAAAGTAAACAAAAAATAATAAACTCGATACTTTTGTTCGAGGCGAATTCTAGCGCTCTCATTCACTCCGAAATGTTGGCTTTAGTAAAAATCTAAAGCTCACACTCCTCATTTACCTCCATGATGCAAATATATGAGCTAGTTAGAAAAAAGAGAGAACTTTCAACTATCATACATTTTATGTAGTATGATAGGTATCATACGTATGATACTCCAAAAATCGTCGAATTACCCATCACTGCCCATTGCCCCCTCTAACTAACGCAGTCGAATAACCGTACATATATGTTTTTTTTGAATGGTACCTATCTACGTACTTGTTATCCCAAGTGGACCGGAAACATCAGCAAGATAAGTTAGCGTAGTGCAGAGCCCACTGATTTTGCCACATGTGTTCATCGTGTATTAATAATGTAATATTTTACCATTCTACAACTTACATAGAAAATTACGCTCAGTGGCTCAATACTGCAAAGGTTAATTTTTAGACTAAAATAAAACGTGTTTATAGAATATTTACGTAGTCAACATTATTGTTTGCTATTACACTTGTTCAAAAATTGTTGAAGACTTAACTTAAGTTAATTAAATCAAGTACCAAAGAACGTTAGCCGGATACAATTAATCATTCTGCTAAATATACATGATCTGCTCATTATCGTTCAAGTTGCAGTTCCTATCAAATTTCGGTAAGTTTCAACTAAACAGATTTCTAACCGGTAGTAACATTTATCTTTTAATTCTTTTCTTTGTTTCGTTAATATCTAAATGAGTAGACATTTTAATTCTTATTGGTGTTTATCAATTCATTAATTATCTAACCAGGATATTGTTGTAGGTTACTTTAATCATTTTCATGGTTGATTTTCTCAACAAAAATCAGTCTTCTCCATGAACACGCGGTGTGCTCGATTTGGAAGTCTACTTTTCTCTCTCCATTTCAACTGATCCTTGAACGAAGCTTGCAAAATTCACCACTAGAAGTCTCACTGCGGCGACTAAGTAAGCGGTACACGTTTTCATGTAAGTTACATGATGTAACCCATCACTCCACTTATAAAAAGCTTATTTAATCTGTCGATGTAAGTTATAAACCATCAATATTATCAAATTAAGTATCCAAACGGTGATTAAAAAACGTTAAAAAAAGAAAAGTTTCTTGACAGAAAGTTGTTAATTTAAGGCAACTAAAGCTTATTTTCGACAATGCTGGCCATGCTTTCAAGCACGCCCAGCATGGTCACTTCGTGCTTCCGATAGTAAGTAAGCCAAGAATACTCTATTAAATTAGAAAAATAAACTCGGGTTTTTATTTTGAATATTACAGGGCTTGACTTAAGTCTAGCGTATTATACGTTTAATTCAACTGATTGGTACTAATTAGTTTAAACATTTGATTATATTATTATTATTATTACTGCTACTAATGAACAAATAATAATAATATCGCTATTGTCATTATTTAATTTTTTTTTTTTGTTTTTAATAATCAACAAGTAAAAAAATAATCATTACCAAGTTTCGACCTCGTGTTTTTATCTTCCAACGAAGTTCAACATGGCGACAACTCTAGCGAGTAGCACACAGGGCTGTAATGAGGTGCCTGGGTCCTCAAGTGTTTCATATGCTAGTGTCTTAAATCCAAAACACACTACCGAGTTACAACGTGCGACAATCAAAGAAAATAACAAAGAAAATATTGACCAGGAATGCTCTTCAAAATCATTATCAAATCATCCAAAAGAACGTATCAGAATTCACTCACAAAATTTATCAGTTACGAAAATCAAATCACGTCCAAAAAGTTTCAAACGACTCGGTTATACATCTGAAACGAGAAATAACAAAAAATCTCAACAGCAAATTCCTGAAATGAATGAAAAGATTGATAATGGAAGTAATGAGGATGTTAAAAGCCGTGTAACAGAAGAAGATAAACAATTTGAAAATGTCATTGGAGATGGTGAGTTTCAAACTGTTGCACCGAAGTCAGCGCGAAGAAAAGAAAAGTTGCAAGAAAAATATGACAAAGATCGGCATTCTCGTCGGGAAAGGCATAGAGATAGACTTCATGAAAAACTACAAAATGACAGTAGTAGAAGCAAAGAAAGACCTCACAAAGATCGTCACTTGGGCGAGCATTCTTTAAGCAGCAAAGAAGAAAAATGTGTTCAAGATGAGGATGATCAAGAAGGAATACCAGTTAAATATATTGAAGCACCCTTGCCCGCTGTAAATCCATGGGTGAAGAGTAAGTCTAGCCAAACAAAAATTCATCAGTCAACTGTTCCACAAATTTCTGTAAACCCAGCATCTGATCTAACCTATAATTCTTCATCAATGTATCTTACATCAAGACGCACTGAGAAGAAAAAAGTTTTACATCCTCAACTACATCCAGGAAAAGTTGGTAAGTTCATTTACTTGATTTACTTTTTTTATAATCTTTTAATACATTGACATTGATCATCAGTTTAGCCAGTAAAAATTTAATACGTGTGAGACGGAAACATTAGTTCAAGATTTTCATTAAAATAATTTCGTGGAATACTTTTTTTAGAATGACGTTAAGTAGTGCTAAAAAAAATTATGAAGAAAATTTTTCACAAGCGTGTGGTCGATATAAATCTGAAGCTAGCGCCTGAGATGTCAACACGGACAGATGTAATGTTACTACATAAGAGGCTGTTAAAAAATCCAACTTTTTAAAATTATTATTTACAATTTATCTATTTTATCAAGTCAACAAAAATCTTAAGTTACTATCAAAGCTAGTTTTTAACACCTCTAATACAATGCAAAAAAATTATGGTGTAGTAAACCTTTTTTGACCTGCTTTTTGTTAACTAATAGCGTTTTTAAAAAGCCTCTTACGCTAAAGCCTGGTAACGTTTTATCCCTCTGCTCAATAATTCGTCGTGTACTTCGGGACTCAATCATCAAGCTTTAGTGTTACGTTTCTACGACGTTCAATTCCACTTTCAGTCAATTATCATTATATTAATAAAAATTGATTAAAGATTGTTATAATATTTATGATTATTCACAATACATCAAATTTCGACTCATGAGTTGTTGAACACAAATTTAACATTCTCAATGGTAAATAAATTAATCGAAAGGTATTTGAATGGGTAATAATAAAACTTGAGACAAATTCTTGGAAACGTCGTCCTGAGAAATAAACACATTATAATGACATTAAATTTTTGTTTCTTTGCAGAGTATAATTTTACCAAGAGTGTACCGTCAATAGTCAAAACCCCCAAGGACAGAAGAAAATTTAACCACAAGGTAAAAAGTACATATTTTCGAGATAAGTAATCATTTTATTACAATTTTTATAGCATCATTTAATTACAGCACCATCTTAATTGGCCAAAAAGTTCGGAACCAAGTTAATAATTTAAAACATGGTTGATGCAAATAAAGTATAAAAGAGGAACATTTCGTTTTTGTTGTTCATACTGCTTAAATACTGTTGTAAATACGTTATACGAGACCGAATTAAAATGAACATTATAGTTAATGTATCATCCACTTTTGCATTATTCTTGTGTTTTTTAGTTTATTATTATCATTATTATTATAAAACATTTAGGAAGCCGGTTTCATAGATATTTATAATTGTTCATCATTAGCTACTTTTTTTACGTTATGACCCTTATTTTGCACAAATAAATTCGATATGTCATTTACGAAAGATTCTTGCTTTTACTTGCTCTTCAATAAAACGTGACATATATAATCATAATTACTTGTTATATTCCATTATATGAATAATTATTGGCATTGTTTATCTTATTAACTAACATATCACTTTTTATCCTCAGTTGAAAGTTTCTGTACCAACAGCTAGTGGTGTTGGGGAGAGCAAAGAAGACACTGTCAGCACTACAGAAAAAGATCAAAATCACAATCTTGAAGATAGTGATGGCAATCATAATCCAGACACTGACACTATCGACAAGAAAAAAAAATGTGAGAATATATTTTGATAAAAAAAATAGCAGTTATAAAATTTATTTTTAAGCAACTTGTCTTTTAACGTGTTTTGAGAAGTATAAAAATTGTAATAAATTAAAAAAAAAATTCTTGTTTAAACTAAAATCTTTTTGGAAAACTTTTATTGAAAATAATTATTATATTATCTATAACTATTTCGAAGATAATTATTGTAGGTATTTTAACATCACAATATGCGTAGTGGGAAAAAATTATAGAATTTCAAAAGAATAACACAGTGCAAGTAAAAAAAGTGCAAGATAATTAACAACAAACATTCACTACCATAGTTAAAGCCATTTAAACCAAGTTTGAGAGTAGCACTAATTAGAAAATAGAATGTTGCTTCTTTATAAATTATATCTTTTAAACCCATTTTATTGATAAATTAAATTGATTTAAATACAATTGCGTATTATCTTATGTTTCAAGTGAATAAACAGAAATGGGTACCATTGGAGATTGATATCACTAAAAGTCGAAGTCGAAAAGATCGGTCACCAAAGCACTTAAGTCAGAGGGAAAAAAACCGAGGTGGGTATTTTTTTTATTGACAAAAAAAGATATTTAAATGGAAGCTATGAAATATTTTAAAAATATAAAAAAAATTTTGAACTGAGAATCAACATTTACATAGTATTTTTATGTTTAGACGATGATTTATGGAAAGAAAAAGAGCAAGATAGATTTGTCTATGGTTTTAAAAATGGACGTGGTGGTAGAAGCTTCAGAGGTCGAGGCAAAGGCCGTATTACTTCCCGAACAGAAGGATTCAGACCACGACAAGAAATCGACTACCTAGAGCGTTCAGCTGACTTTACACAGGTAATATTTGTTAAAATATTGAACATACTTAGTTTTATTAATGAACGAAAACTGAAAGTGTATTTTTCACTCTCAACCAGAGAAATGAGGAAAAATGTAATATTTTTGTTGATAGATGAAGCAGTTTAATCAGGTAGATTCGTCTTACATGATGCCATACATGGGAACACTCTATTTTAACAACACAAATTATGTGAATTTAGACTCTACAACATTAAAAGACTATATTCGAAAGCAAATCGAATATTATTTTAGTGAAGAAAATTTAATGCGAGATTTTTTTATGCGTCGTAAAATGGATAAGGACGGCTTTCTGCCAATCACTTTGATCGCATCGTTTCATCGAGTTCGAGCTCTTACCACAGATGTTTCTCTTGTTATCAACTCCATAATCGAATCTGATGAGCTTGAAATGGTTGATTCTTTCAAAGTAAGTACGCTTATTTTGTTGAAACAAAATATCTGGACGGTTAATGCATTTATTCATAAAAGTATTAATCCTGTATGACTTATTTTGTTTACACTCAATTTTTCTTTTTTATGTATAAATGTTTTTAATATATAAATATATGTATTTCAGGTTCGAACACGTAATGATCCGCTGAAATGGCTTATCACGGATGAAACTGCAAATCAAACATTTTCGGACTCTTCAGACTCCACTCACAGTATTGATACTCCATCAGATACTAATCCAGAAAAATCTAAGTTTTTACCCGCAGCAAGACCTTTAATAATGATCCCAACACCACGATTGCCTCGACTACTTAAATCTATTGTGTCACCTCCGAAAGTCAGCAAATACGAGACTAGTATTTTGCCTAATGTATGTGAGACCTTGAATCCTGAGGTTCCTGAGTTTATTCCAGTTTTGGCTACTCAAAATGTAGCATTGACGTCTGGTAGCAACGAAAAAGAACTTGGTGACAGTAATGTTTTAACAGAAATTTCAAACAAAAATAATCCAATAGTCAAATGTGATGAATCGAAATCTTCATACGAGGCTCCTATCAATGGAAGGGTTGATGGAATAACTAATGATGTTTGGAAAGAAGTTAAAAAAAGAGTGAAACCACCATCAAAGGGTAAGCTTGAAAATAAAGAAAGAAAAGAAGAACGTGAAGAACTAGATTTTCAATTTGATGAGGAACTTGACACGCCTCCACCCACTGGGCGGCACAATGCATTTTCAGAGTTGTAAGTTTTACTTTATTTTTATACCTACATTTTGATTATTCATAAAAAAAAATGATGATTACCATTAATTTTGTCTTCTTTTCCCGGCTGACTGAAAGTCATGATGCCAAATTAATTGTTCTGAAATTAAATTACTAATTCGAGTTTAACCTCCTATGAATTTCTATCGCTGCATTATCTAAGTTTAAAATAATGTTTTAGATCTGAAGATGAAGATGATTGTGAGCTCTCTGATCGTGATATTAGCAAACTGCTGATTGTAACACAAAGTGCCAATCTGTCCACCCGCCTTCCAAAACATGAAGGCCATGATCGTACAGGTGGTTGGACAACTCGAGTTAAAATGTCTCAAGACTTAGAGCAAGCCATCAACGAAGGTTTAGTCTACTACGAAGAAGGTTTGTGGGGTGATGATGGTCGTTATGGCTCATCGTCATCAATTGGAAGCTACAAGACTGTTAATGTAATCAGTCAAGCTGCCTTCGAAAAAATGGCTCCCAAACAACCGAAAAAATCGAATCCGGAAGTCCCACCACCTCCACCTGCTTCAGATGATGTGTCAAATCTTTCTTATTTAGATGAAAAACGAGATAAAAAGTCTCGGAGTAAGCGTCGTAGTAGACAAGGGCAAATTTCGCGTTTCTTTGCTGTCTATAAAGATGAACCAGCTGTCGATCCAATGACTCCACGAAAACGCAAAACTCGTCATAGTAATAATCCACCAATTGAACATCATGTTGGATGGATTATGGATGTCAGAGAACATAGACAGCGTACTTATTCTACAGGAAGTAGTACAGGAACGAGTCCTAACGAAGGGTATCTTGCAAATAGTTATGGAAGTCAGCCATCTTCATTACCTACCTTTCAGCATCCAAGCCATTCTCTCTTGAAGGAAAATGGTTTTACCCAGCAAGTGTACTACAAATATCATTGGAGATGTTTGAAAGGTTAGTAGTTACGTTCGACCAAAGCCTTACTCACTAAACGAATTATATAATCTTTTTTATTTATGAAAGTAAAAGTAATAGGTTGGTTTCATTATTTGGTTTTTTGCTTAAATTAACTATTTAGTTATTTTAACATGATGAGTTTACTTTTGTCTTCTTTTCCCGACTGATAGTCTGCTGAGAAATGTAAATCTGATGTTTCCGTACTGAATTTGACACTTTTGATTTGTTAACAAAATGAAACTTTACAAAAATAAAATTATTAATTTTTCAGATCGAAGCCAATTGGGTATTGGACAGTCACAAGAAATGAATACACTTTTCCGTTTCTGGTCTTTTTTCTTGAGGGAAAACTTTAATCGCAATATGTATGAAGAATTCAAAAGTCTTGCTAAAGAAGACGCTGTTGCTGGATATCGTTATGGTCTTGAATGTCTTTTCCGTTACTACAGTTATGGCCTTGAAAAAAAATTCAGACCACAAGTTTACAAAGACTTCGAATCGGAGACAATAATTGATTACGAGAATGGTAATGTATTTTTTTTCTTTATATTAAAAAACTTGAAAAGATTTATTAGGAACAATCTTTCTATTTTTCGTAATGCTATCGATGTATATATAAGATTTCGCTCATCAAACAAAAATTTATTGATTTAACTAAAATCAAAAGTAATTTATCTAATTAATAATACATGATTGCTTGTGCACTTACAAAATTCTTCATATAAAATACTGAAACATCAATACAATTCTAAACTATAATTGGTTTTTATTGATTAAAGTTAATCGCTAGATTATCCCAAATAAATAAAAGCACCACCCCAAAAATTTGATTGTTTTGAGTATCCATTCGGTCAGTTTATAACAGTTGAATTATTGTTTTTTTATTGGTAGTCAAAGTAATCGAAAAAAAATGTTTTAACATTTTAATTGTATATACGTTTCTTTTTAAAAATTGAAACTATTATTGTCGTTTCAGGTCAACTTTACGGGTTAGAAAAATTTTGGGCGTTTATGCGGTATTATAAACATGCAGATAAGTTGCATGTTGAACCAGTACTTGAAGAATACTTATCTAAATTTAGAAGTATTGAAGATTTTCGAGTTGTTGAGGTAAGTGCACAATGTTTTATACAATTTGAATTAAATACATAGATTCAGTAACACGTTTGTATTTTTTAGCCTCTCAACAAAACTCATCAAGAGTCAAGCAGCAAACTGCTCTCTTTAGCTGACAAGCGACGAAATCGAAGTGTTTCAGAAAGTGAACGTGATATAGGAATAATATTAAGTCGAGTCAGAAGACTCTCAGGTGGTTCCAGCACAGTGACGTCATCAGCTTTAACCTCAAACCTTCATAAACAACTATCGTCGACTTCAATCAACTTGGCACCATGTCGCAAACGGTCTGATTCTTTTGGTTCAGGGCGTACTACTCATACCAACTCAAGACGTCGTAATGATTCAAATTCATCTGTCGGCCGTGATCACGTGAAACAGCAGCCAAGATCTCGCCATAATTCTGGCTCATTTACTAAGTTACAGGCGGTGTCTAAATGAAAAAAACGAGAACTGTTAACTTATTTTTTGTAAAGAACACTAAATAATTTCGACTTTGGAATGAAATTTTCAAGTACTTTTATACTTCAAATTAAGTTACAGTTCAATTGATGAAATCTAAATAGGTTAGGGGAAAATAATTTTCATAGTGTCAAAAATTTTCTTTTTTTGCAGTTTTAAAGCAAGAATTGAGAATCAAAGTCATTAATAACCTGCCAAGGAATAAAAAATCTTTCATTTCTTTTTCAAGTCTTCCATCCGCATCTTTCTAATACTGATAGTTCAGCTTCCATTTTGTTGTGCTTATTACCATATAAATTAACTATTACTTCGCGACGCATAAGTATATAGGTATATCATGATTTTTTAAATTGCAAAACAAGTTGACTTTTTTCAATTCTTAAAAATTTATTTTTAATATGTTTGATTATCGTAAGCAAAGCAAAATAATTGTAAGTAAAGCTCTAAAACGCTGCTGATCTCATATTTTTTTTTTTTTTTTTTTTTTTTTTTTATACGTTAAAAATACTTGTATGTTCAGGTGCTTACATTCATAAAAACAAATAGCCCTTAAACATTAAGAATGTCAGTGCTGAGAAATTAAATACGGTAAAACAAAACTATCGCTGACGTCACATTCTTGTGTTTTGTTGAAGTCTGACAAATCTATGTGAGTAATAAGTAGTTTCTTTAAGATTCACTGATGACAAACTAGTCATATATCACCTACATAGATTTGTTATGCACTCTAATTATAACGAAATCGATAATAGATAATTAGAGGTACAACTCCAAGGCAGACTTTTTTTGAATTTAAGATAAAACTTATGTATTAGGTATAAAGTTCCACTGAATTATAAATACAAATTTATTACTACAAAAAAATAGGAAAAAATAATGTAAAATTGCTATCTTCGGTAGATTCATTAAATACTAACTTTGGAACTCTAAGAGTTAGTGATGGTTGTCGTCTTCATCCACGAGGTAAAAGAGCTTTGACAATATGTGATACAAAAGAACAGTATAATATGACAACAGATGTTGAAAACGACTATCATGTACACATAGATCAGCATATATAGAGAGAAATCCCCGAGTAGCTTATCATTAAATGCATCAAAACTTGCTGCTCAAAGTGCAATGTTATATTTTATTTTTATCATACTGCTTTATATTTCGTCGCCTGAAAATGGAGTGCATGTTAAACAATACAGTATTCCAACTACTTAGGTAATTATAAATATTTCATTTATTATAGTTATGATGTTAGTCATAATATTCGTTAAAAGCCTGTTAACTTTTTCTTTTTAATGTTGATATGATGTATCAGCTGTTTTTATAATAGCAAAAAAAAATAACTGTCATTTGTATTTTTTTTTATTAACAATAATTAACTATCATGTTGAACAATTATTTTGTGAAACATTAAACAATTGAAAATCCATCATTATATCATCGACATCCCATGAATCAGGAACTGGTTCTGAAATCTTTAACGCTTCATCTTGATGTGGATAATATGGATGCCACCAATCTAACACTTTACAATCAGCAACACCACTTAATATAACAACTTGTGATGATGTAGTTGATAAT
>JAPYYR010002455.1:0-14916 GCA_030523065.1 Aphidius colemani
TGTTTTTTGTTTGTTTTTAGATATGATACAACTAATTTCGAGTGATACAATTATTTAAAATACAAAATGGAAATGATGCAGCATCTCTTTATCTTGGTGAGTTGTAAAATATAATATTCCATGTATTTTTGAATTTAAAGGTGAAAAAAAATTAAAGTGTTAATAATAAAGTTTAAAAGCCATCTTGAAGTAAAGAGTGATGATTCACAGTGATAAAATTGGTATTTAATACTGACAAATCCGTAAAGTTGACGCATTGGCAGAAAGACGGTCGCGTTTCAGTTGAATATCGACCTCTTTTTGTGTATATATAGTTGATGGGTTTGGATAAAAGTTAAAGCAGGAGGAAAAGGAGGAAAATGTCGTTGTAAAGAGGGAAAAGCTTCAGTCGTTGTGGCGCCTGAAATAGAAGAAACGACAAACGCCGTATTATATAGGGATGTGTGTACAGAAGAAATAACTAAAGAAAAATAAAACTCTTATGTAGGTTTTGATGGGCAAAAAAAAAATTCTTGGGGGATGAAAATGGGACTGGGTTATGTCATCAGTTATATAGAGAATTATCATTGGATAAATGAAAACATTTATTTTCCTTTTTATTTTTAATAATGCCTATGCAGCCATGAAATTAGACATGTCGAATTAGAAAATATTTATGACTAATTTGATGTTTAGAATCGTTTTTTTAATACTAGAATTGAACAAATTGATTTTATTTTGATATTAAAATGAATTTTTCGAATTATATAATATAATTTGTGCAAATTAATATGAAATATAAATGAAAAAAAAAATTATTTGTTGTTGAGCTATTTAAAAAATAATTAAAATTATATATTTCAAGTTTAGACAACATGAATTTTATTGACAATTTAAATTACTCAAATCTCCATGATAAATATTAAATTACAGCTTTTTTTTTTCATTGCCATTATTATTGCAAGTTTTTATTGAAATTGTTTATCCAATTTGGCTGACTAAAATGGGCTTGTACTACTTGAAAAACAAAGAAAAAAAATAAAACTGAATAAAATTAAAGTCTCGTATTTATCTGGTAGATTATCAAATTTATAATTGATAATTTAATTTATTTGTTGAGCAAAACTTGGCAAAATCAAGTGCCCAGATAAAAATCTTGATATTTATTATTCTACTGTTTTAAAGTGCACATTTATATGCACATAATAATATGCAATGCAGCTCGTGTCATAAAAGTAATTAATAATCATTTGTTTATGTATAAATTGCATCATCATAAACACAACAACAAATTGCAGTCTTATTTAAATGAAGCATACTTAAAATTATCACCCAAAACAAACTTATACTTTCAAGTCCCCATGACTTACAAACAATAATATTTTCTAATATTACGTGATAATCATAAAATTCATTGACTATAATTAAACATAATTAATTTTTGTCTCTGAAAAAACAACAATCCAAGACATTTAAGCCATATAAATTAGTCTGGCTTGTATTTTTTTTCTTTCCTCGGCTTCATTTACATTTGGGAAAAAAAAATAAAACAAATTTACTATTTTTCAAAACTTTCTTGGCATTCGTTACACTTGGTGGATTTTCATTTGGTTTTTTTTTTTTTTACTTTGAGCTCAATAACCTACACAAGTATTATATAAAAAATATATAAAACTTATAGATTTTCATTGTGCCTATAGAGTCTGAGCCAGATGAACGTGACCCACCTCAGCTTATTTATTATATTTTTATATGCCCTCTCAAAAATGACAACATAAATTTCATTGTTCAACAAACTAGCCTATAGACTTTTTATTTTTTTTCCATTATATACATGTATATATCTTGGCCAATAAAATGTCGCAGTACATTCGACTTTACGGCACTATAATTTCATACTAACCTTTTTAAAAAATATTATTTTATTCTTTCGATAAGTTAAAAATCGATACTTTTATCTCTTAAAAAAATATCTTAAATTTATTTTCTTATTTTAAATTAAAAATATATATTTTTTATTCAGGTCACTCAACTCTCAATTGCAATATAAGTATTCGATTTTTATATTATTATATTTCAGCCTCATTTTATTATTTTTTTTTTTCATTTCCATCCGTAGAATTATTCCTCTTTCGAGATGGAATTGCGCCAATCGCACCCTGGCTATTGCCAAAAATCTCTCATACCCCCATCATCATCATGTATTTTTATCGTTTTTTTTTGTTATTTTATTATGTTTTTCTCTCTTAAACTTTAACGTCTATGAATAGCAACACATATCTGCAGCAAAATAGATATATATATAATTCAAGTTGTCGAAGAAAAAAAATATAATACAAAAACTTGTACATAGGCAGGCGCCAAGTTGGCTGTATTTGACAGTATATAGTTCGACTTGCTGGGGAAAAAAATTATCCATTTGCTTTTTTAACACACAAAAATAAAGAGGCGAACAAGAGAATTATAGTCGATGACAATTATGCTGCTTTACTATACATATAGGCCAGTAGAATTTACAAAAAAAAAAAAAAAAAATAGAGCTTATATGAAGTTGGATGAAGAGTTGTTTAATAAAAAAAATCACCAGGTCATCCCAACGAAATGAAAAATGGAATATGATGTTCGTTCTTGGTGAGAAAAGTCGGCTATAATAATGGTGATTCTTAAAATCCTATATCAAATATCATTTGGCTTCCATAATAATAACAATTCACTTAAATTATTACATCTTGAATTTTATTTTCAAATGATATTTATCATTCGCGTTGGTGTATAATCCACTACACGGCTAAAAAAAAAAAAAATTAAACTTGAAATTATTTAGAGCTTTTGTTATTATTTTTTGGTTTTTTAAATTTACATAAATGTAGAAAATATCTCACGTGAAAATTTATAGAAAAACACAAAATTTAATGTCCTTTTTTCCATAAAAATTATGCGGTATTTTTTATATTTTAATTTGTTTAATTTTGTGATTTTATTTTTTCGAAAATAAACAAATAAAAAAATCAGCAATTTAACGTGAGGCAATTAACTCTGAATCATATTGTATATCAGTGTGTGTGTCATAATGTCCGTATGATTTCTGAATCGTGAGAAATTGTAGATATCCTCTTGAGTAGGATGCACATGCACATGAATATCGCGTGCAGTCGGAAGGTGCTACTGACAGGACACCCAATGCATCCAATTGTGTGTGATTACGTATATCAGCTGAGCTTTTGGCTGACTTGGTACATCAATTGTCAGTGCTTGCGGCTGCTGGCAACAACAATAACAATAACATTTTATATCTTTGCGAGCAAATGTATTTATTAATGTACAACAAAATTTGTTGCCCCAAATGTGCATATCTTTGATCAGTGATCCAATCAGTCTCTCGACCCTTCTCGTAAAATAATTTGACCAACAAAAAATTGATCAATCTCCATATTCATACAATATATCAACACAAAATATCAACAGAAAAAAAATCATACAATCAAAATTTATTGATAGACACAACCACTTTTACATGAGGGTGCATAAAAATGATTTTTTATTTCTTCAAATTTATCTATGTTTTATTGGTATTTATTTATTTATTACATTTTATTTTTTTAAATCAATAAAATATGTATGTTGACTGCAGGAAAATCTTGTATTTTTTCGGCTAAAAAAAATTTTGTTTATTTTTTTTTTTCTTTGATGTTTATGTGTATTGTATTTTTATATTTTAATGTAGGTTACAGTCAAAAATCAAGCGGTACCAGTCGCGGTTAAAATGAAAAAAAAATACATCAGAGTTTCACTCGGTTGTAATGTAGTTTGAAAGAGGAATATGAGGGGTTTAAATTGTTCTTTACTACACTAGCACACATATCACGTGAACGTCAAAGAAAGCCTCTATGATTTTCCATCATCTTTGATGGGCATTTGCAAAATTGTTTATGAGCTTTACTAGCTGTTTTGTTCAAGCGTGTAATATACATAAAGCACAAAGTGTTTATATCGATGAAAAAATAATAATGAAAATGATAAATAAATATATATATTTTGACGCTAGATCAGTTGGAAAATTTCAATTTATTTTTCTAAAAAGATTTTAATTGAAAAAAATTATAAAAACACAAAAAATAAATCCAATGAAAATTATATAGTCGTTATTCAAACGTGTGAAATAATTTGATATATTTAAATTGGATAAAAAAATTTATTGGATTATTTTAGTGGATCATTTAAAGTCGGGTTTTTTTTACGCCATTTGTTATTGTTTTTTTTTTTTTATTTTATATTTTTTTCATTTGAGCTTTATTTGAGTCGGATGAAAAAATAAAGTCATGATTTTACAAACTTATAAAATAACAAACACCTGGATGATGAAAAATATTATTTCCAATGTCAAATGTGTCAGTTAAAGCTGAAGAATAATAGAAAAAAAATATAATAAAATAAAAAAAGTAAAACTTTAATGCTGCAAGTTTATGGGAAGCTCTATTCGTTCTACAACGTCGACGACGTCGACAAAACCCGGACACAAGATACGAGCTTGAATGGCGCCTTGGCGCCTTTGGATTTATTTTCATACTGTTATTTTTGTTTTTTTTTATTATTTTTTTCTTTTTCATTTTCCTATGGACCCGTAAAATCATTTCATCCCTTTGATGCGCTTCAACTGTACTCGCTATAATTTTCACAAAACTACCAGACAGACAAATATATTCAAAAACATTATAACTACACTTTGTAAAATGACTGATATTTTAATGAATACTTTCACCAATCGTTAGCTCATTAAATTTTATTAAAGCACAAATCACCATTGCTTAGGAAAATAGCTTTTTTAAATAAAAAAAGCCATGAAAATTAGTCAAGTTTTAGTAGAAAAAGGAGTCAAGATTTGACTCTTACAATGAGCCTTAAATTAATTTAGTTGCCAAGACATATGAGGAGTTATAAATTGAAAGTCTTTCATTTGATTAATCTACAATTTATTGATAGGGTGTGTTGAAGTAGATACACAAGGTCCACTTTATTCCTCTGTGAGCTTTGTTTTCTCAAGAAGGGTAAAAAAGAGTTGTGTCTCTCAAGACAATAAAAAAAGATTGAAACACACTGAAAGAAAAAAGCTCTGAGGGTAGAATAATCCTCAACAACTATATATATTTACATGAAAATAAAAAAGAAAAATTCTTTGTCACGGATTTTGGACACTATGTTGTATCACAGAAAAAAAAAAATAGCAAAAAGTTAAGAATATTATATATATATTTTTGTGAAAAAATAACACAATGAAATTCAGTGAGGATATTTTTCAAAAGCTTTTTTGCTATTCCACTCAAGTACTTCAAGTAGATTTATTTATTTGATCCGAATAAATATAAATATATTTTTTTATTTTATTTTTTTATACTACAAACCAACTGATCGACAGTTTCAACATTTTAACACTTCTCTGATCACACTTTGCTTCGGAAATACATAAATAAATAAACACCAGAAGAAAAAATCATTCGAATGAAAGAAATTGAAAGGAATTTTACTCTTTTTAACCTTTTTAAAGTCAGTAAATAATAAAACTGTTGTTTTTTTTATTTTTAAAATTAAAAAATGAAATACTAATTTGCTAAAAAATTTATAAATATATTCCACATGGGTATACATTTGTCTCTTTATTTATAATTTTTTTTGTTATTTAAAATAAAATAAATAAGTTATCGTCATGATGATACACATACTTGAAATGAATTTTCATAATATTGCATTTTCTCCGAGTGTTAAATGAAACTGCGAGAGAGTAGAGTCAAATATACAGTGATATTGCAAGTATTACTTTGGGGGCTATGAAGTAATACTGAATTATGCATACACAACATGACATGAGAGAAATTGAGTAAAATCCCCAACTGAGATATGTCAAACAATTTATCAAAAGAAAAAAAAAAAAAAATTAGAAAAGAAGAAAATAAATAAATAAAAAGAACATTCAGGAAATGATGTCTAACTTTTTTGTAAATAATTTGTAACTTTTTTCTTCTTCAAGTTGAAAAAACCGGGTAGTTTTTTTTTGTAGAAAAAAAATTCAGCTGAATTTTACAAGAGTATGCTTTCATGCTATGTGAAGTAGTTGTCAACTATCTTGTGGTTACATTTTATTTTCCGCGACTGTATATACCTGTATACAATAAATTTACACGAGTCTCGATATACAGTGCTGTCTAGGCACTCATCAAGTATTTAACATCCATGTTATGTGATAGTTTTTTTTTTTTGCTCATAATAATATAAAAGCTCAAGTTTTTACAACGAAAAAAAGTGTTAAAAAAAAAGTCAGTTCCTTGTGTTTTTATATTTCATGTAAATAATTCAATTAATAACTCAATAAAGCTCAGTTGTTTGTATTTTTAAGCTTCAAATTTATCAATTTTGCTATTGATAAATGTAAAAGACGTTGATTTTTTATGTATTTTTCAAATTAATTTATAAACTCAATTCTAGCTGAGGTAGTTGTCGATTGTTATTGCCCTAAATTCAATTAAATTAGTTTGATTTTTTATAGTCTCGTTATAGCTGAGTGCGTAGAATACAATTTATTGATTTCGTCTTCATAACACAGGTATATTTTCAAGTATCAATTTATCGATCCAACGCGAATCGATTCTGTAAATATAAATTTTTTATTGTCGTACATTCGAGTATTACAACATCGTCGTTTGATTCAATTATCATTCAAATTTGTGTATATTATTTTACACGCATTAAGCTGATCTTCATTAACATAATATCATTTATATATCATCTCTTGGACTACTACTGACTTTTTTATTTTTATTTTATTCAGATGACTTTTAAGTTTTCATTCAAAATGCTAATATTTGTTTTGCTATTTGGCATTTATTTTTTACTAATGGAAGACGTTTCATAACTTTTTTTTATTTCTCAGTCAAATATTAATGATTTATTGATGTAAAATTTTTTTGTTTTATCTTTTCAATTTGATATTTTAAATAATATTTTTTACTTTTTTTTTTTACAACAAAAATCCTTGATTAAATTTTAGATTTATTCATTTATTTTTAATGTAATTTTAGTAATTTATTAATTTCTAAAAATTAAATATCAAATTATTAACTTTTCTCGGTGAAATTAAATTTATATTTTTTTAATTTTTCTTAATATTTTTATGACATTAAAAATAATAAATCAACGATTAGTATAAATTTAAAGTCACCATACGTATTTCAAAATATCCCATCTAATTTTTTATCCTAAAATTTTAAAATAACTTGAATTTTACATTATCATTTTTGATGTTGAATAATTTATTCTTTGGATATTTTTAATTTAAAATCATCTATTTATCAATAGAGCCTGCATTGAATTTAAAATTATATAAATTTGTTGTAATGAATTAATTCAATGTAACAACAATAATACAACAAAATTTTGTATATAAATAAAATAACTGCCAGTTAAGTGTCGAGTATTGTGCCAAATTTAAAAAGCCATGTCCATCGGTTTTGCATTTAACATCCGACTTTATGGAATATGATGCTACTGGTGTTTCACATGTTTTTGACTTGGCAAATGTACCTGCACACATTAACAATTTATAAATATATTTTGTTTATATTATGAGCTAAATTTGAATGACACATATAAAATAGCAAAGCCAATCAAAATTCGTGACAGTGTTGAGTCCATCATTGAGTGCTGCAACTTCCACTGGGAAAAATATAAATAATAAATCTGCATAATGAGAATGTTTCTCTCAAACAAAATAAAGTAAATTTTTTTTCATTCTATTTTTTATTTTACATATATAACTTATTCAACTGACAAAAAGAAAAATTATTTTTTATTTTTTTTCCATTGATAAATCACTTGTTCTTTGCTTATCAAAGCAGATGAAAATCTTTTGAGCTTAATATGAATTTCAAAAGGAAAAAAAAAATTGAAATACTTTTCAATTGAAATTTGCTTTTTCTTTTTTAAATATATCCCGAGTATTTAAAATGTGTTTTGGTTGAAATATTTTATTGACAATTTTTATATTTAAACAAAAATATCAGTGAGAGAAAGAACTGCAGAAACACACTGCAGTACATGTTAAAATATTCAAATATAAATACATAATAACAAATGAAAAATAAAAAACAAAGTGGATTTATCAAAGAGGATTTTGTAGCCGCAATAAAATAAGTTTTAAAAAATGTATCGTTGTGTTTTGCTATGCAAATAGGTATATGCATAAGACTACTAGTCAAAAATGAAGAAGACAAAAGTCCAAAGAAATAAAAATAAAAGTTTTGATAAAAAGAAAAGAATAAAAAAGTGTCGAGAATATAAAGCTCAGTACAAGAAGAGATACTCTCAGTCCCTCAGATTTTGTATGTGTTGAATACTTTTTTATTTTTTTTCTTTTTGTTTTGCTTCATCAGACATTTTACTGGCAACTTTGTCTCAGCAAGATGACATCACAAAGATGTACTTCCTTTTTGACAAGCCACAAAATTATACACACACTCATCTGCTATTATTCTTCCATCTCATTTTTTATCATTTTATGTTTTAAATTATTGTCTGCGTCACACTTATGGCTTCTTTTTATTACTCAAAATGCTTATTTTATATTTTTCCAAATTGGAATTTTAAATGTACTGCCCTCGGGACAACACAGAGTAGATGAGTAGAATTTATTTTTTATTTGACGTACATATTACAAGGATTCACTCACTTTTTCATATTTGTTTGTCTGAATTTTGATGATATTATTTACAAAATTATTGTCATTGTCATTGTGATGGCTTTTTTTAAATTTCCATTGTTGTAAAATCTAAATTTATCTTATTTTTTTCAACTTGCAATTTCAAATATACTGCCCCTGGGACATTTGAAGATTGTGCCGAGTAGAAGAATTTATTTTTTATTTGAAGCATATGGAATAGCACCAAACTCCACCTGCATATTAGAAAACTAATGAAAGAATCAACAATAAATCAGACTCGTGTTGGAGGCGTGCCATTTTATGCGTGACCCAGCACTTTCATTCAACATCACCACCAAAGAACTTTTAGTTCCCATTTCTTTTATATACACTCAAACTCATTTCTATTCTTATAAAAATTTTCTGTTGCTAGTATATTCGATAGCCATATAGGTACATGCGGCTTTAGTGGAATAAAAAAAAACCGGTACATACTTGACTCCATGATGAGAGTCTACATGGGTATACATTTTATACCGACAAAAAATGCACTTTGAAATTTTTCTCTATATAAATTATTAAATGCTGTGTGTGTGTGTATGAAAAAAAAAGTGGAATTAGAAAATGGAAAATAGTGTACTAATGCACTTTGCTCATCCTCCATTATATCCGCAAAACAGGGCAACATTCGATAAAATCAGATAATCCAAGTCGTGGATGGCATTCAAACGTCCTCATTTTAAAAAACTTTTCATGATACACACAGGAGGGTCATGTATGACTGAGGCTTTATTAGATAGCATATAACATGAATGTTTAGGGTCTAAAGTTTCTAGTATACCATTTTGCTATACATGAAATTTTACAAGTGCATTCTACGAGAACTTTAGATTGCATCTTGAAAAAATTATTTGAAATGATTTTGTGATGGAGAAAAAAGCAGTAATTATATTTGTAAAATTAATGATTGATATAGGCAAAAGGCTTTTTTTTTTTTTGAGATGTTGACATCTTTCTTTAGCTGATGGCTCGTTAGGTAGACAACGATTAAAATTTCAATCTTATTTATATAAATACACTGCAAATACAACAAAACTATTGTCTTAATCTTCCATTATCTGTTATTATTTTGTCTCCTGTTGGCTCCTTTGTGTTACCCAACGGTTTTAAGAACGAAATTGGATCCACAATTGCTAATATATAATTACAATCCTTTGATTGTTTTTTATTTTTATTCAAATTTTTCAAAGAACCTTAAGACAATTGTCTTGTTTGTAATAATGTGTAGGTTCAAATTTCAAACTGTAGGCTTCATTCAATTCATCTCGTGATTTTCTTTTCTTTTTTTTTTATGTCAACAATAAATAATAGTTTTTTTTCTTCAGATAAAATTTCACTAATTACAATAGTTTAACATAAAGATGGTAAAATATTTTTCAAAGTTTATCTGGGTGTACTTTTAGTATTATTTTTTTCCTTTTCCCGGTCGATACATGTATAATAAATTTCGTTTACAAGTTGAAGGAAGGAATAAAAAATACTCGGTGATGTCTTATGCTATCGTCGATTCGACTCTCTAGATTTACACGAAATCAATACAAAAAAAAAAAATCACCCATAAAATGACAAGTTAACAATTTGAAATGAAAAAAAAAAAACGATCTCCGGTTAATTTTAAAATATAATGTAACTTTTGTGGTGAAAAATTTTGATGTTTATTTTATTTATCAAGTGGGCATTTGTTTATGCGGAAATATATTTATATAAAATTTAATTTTGTTAATTAAAATATTGAAAATACTTGATGTTGATGATAGCAAATTGATATTTCAATTTATTAAAAATATTTTCAAGTTTGAGCTCTTTAGACACTCAATAGTAGACCTGCCTCATTCACTTGATAAAAAGCCATTTATTTAATGAAAAAAAAAATCATGGAAACGTTGACAGATTATCATAGCGTTTATAAAAATATTCTAGCTGATTTTTCTACACGAGCATAACGTCAATTTGCCTCGTTTATTCTCGTTTTTTTTTTTTTTTTTTTTTATATTTCTGTGAATTTAAACTTTTGATTACGTTATTTCGATTCGTTTGACCCAACAAACTTTTAACAAATTAAAACTTGAAAAAAGTTAACCAATTGAAAAAAAAAAAAAGAAAAAAAAAGAAAAAAAGCAACGGAAATTCGTTTTCCGATTTGATATCTTCGAAAAATATTATCCAACAATTTTCTCCAAATTGCCATCTTTCCGTCTGCACATTTCAAATCGAAACATTTATTTTTTTTTTTTCTGTATATAACTGCCGAGAATATTATATCCCATTTGATTTATTATAAATTCTAGCAACGAACTTTTGAGAATGAATAAAAATTTTAAAATAACCGTCATTATGGTTTATTTAAACTGAAATATTTTTTCTATAATTTTACAAAGCTAAATTCGTTTTAAAAAGCTCAGATATTTCTAAAAGAAAAAAAAAATATCCTATTTATAATTGGTTAACTTTTTTCAAGTTTTAATTTGTTAAAAGTTTGTTGGGTCAAACGAATCGAAATAACGTAATCAAAAGTTTAAATTCACAGAAATATAAAACAGAAATATAAAATAGTTTTATAAAATTTGTCGATAGATATTGATCGATTAATTAAAAGTAAAATAATGTATATCAGCAAAATTAATATAAAAAAATGAATATAAAAATTAAATAGAAATTTTTTTAACATGAAATTGATGTTGCCTTGAATAATTTAAGCTACCAAAATAATATTGATCAATGAAAGTCGGTTGTATTTTGAAAACAAGCTCTCCAAAATCCCAACAAACATAAAAAATCAACACATTTAATTCCACGATAATTTCAAACTTCAATAACCGAAATATTATTTGATCATTTTAGCAGTGCTCTTCATTATATCTGAAATATTAATTCACACAAGTAGATATCTGTCTTGGATTATAATCAATAAAACAACTACCTGGATCTGTTAATCCTCTTCTCCCAAAATACGTTGATATTTCAATTTAATATTTATCCATAAATAATTTTAATCCCCACATTTTTATTAACCTTTCTTCTTGAAAGGCTAATATACAATCGATACTACTAACTGTTTCATATCTGTATATAAAATTATATTCATAAATAGAAAATAATCTTGTTTTTAACCCAAATAATATCATCAAAATAAAAACCAATATAATTTCATAATAATAGACTGAACGTTTGATGCTGAAAATTTGATTAATAGCTTTGGAAAAATATTAATTTGTCTGGATGATAAAATAAAGTACTATCAGACTGTATAGTAAATATATTTTATCATCAAACAATTTTCATACCACATTAATACAACCCAAAGCTGAGCCCTTTAATTAAATGCAGATAATATCTTTAGTTGAATTACAAGCTTGACTAGCAGCTTGTTAGCAAAATTAAACAACGTTAAAACAAATTGTCAAGATTTTCCAAATGTTGATAAATCATTTGTAATTTAAAGGACCTAAAACACCACATATCTTTATATATATATTCAAATGAAAAATTATTTAATAGTCAAATGGGAAAGGGGATTTGTTAATTCATAAAAATGTGAGTGATTCGAGTTAAAAAGCTTTGGTTAATTAGGACTATTAAAGGAAAACGTTGAAAGGCCAATGTGATAAGCCAAATGCGCACTTTTGCTTCCCAAGAAAGTCGTTATAAAGATCAACGAGCGAAGTGAAATCACCATGATCCCAATGCAGTTTGCAGCTATTAAGCTGAGGCAATATTCTTCTGACTTTAAACCCATTGAGACTCAGGTCTCTTCTTTTATTTTATTTTATTTTTTTTTGTGTTATCTATGTTTATTATCTGCTACTGTCACTTTTGTGATAAAATATTCGTTAAACACGTCGGTGTGTTTTAGATAAGAGGCAACTTAAAAATGCTGTGCATTTAAATGTCGCCATTTAACATTCCAAATGAAATGGAAATAAAAAAGACAAGAATATTATTATGCGGAGTAAATAATAATCAAATTGGCACTTTGCCTTTTTTTTTGTAGCGAAATAATTAAATTGGAGATGGATCCTTTTGTCGATGAGGTGATGTGTATTATACAGTATGGCATCACCATAAAATTAATGCGGCTAAATCGTCGGTACTGGCTATCCTATCATGTCGACGAATCGAAAAGCAATTTGAAAGCAATCGAGGGTGCGCTCATTGCCTCTTGGCTTATCTGATCGCGTTACTCTAGCAAATTATTTGGGTATTTCCATCAAGTCGATTCGACCATCATTCAGCTTTTGTTACCATCTCTATCTATTGAAATCGACACTTGATGTAGCAAAGCCTATCTTACAAACGAACAAAAAAAAATCACACGTGATTTCTTGATCATGCCATGTTCTCATTCGTAAATTTAAAATTAAAGTTACACTTTTGGTGATTGAAGAAGGTCGGATTGAATAAAAAGTGGAATAAATTGTCGATTATTATCTTCAATCTTAAATGTCAAAGTTTTTTTTCCTTTGAAAATGTTATTTGGGCCAATGGAAAATCAATAAAACCGAATTGTTTGACCTCAAGTTATCTAAATTTTCATTGATAATATGGAAATTCAATTTCTCTTGATATTATTTTATACATTCTCGTATTGTTAAATCTAAAAGGGATAAAGCTGAAGATATATACATATGATTTTGAGATTTTGTCTGTCCATTATAACTGCACTAGTTTCAACTTTACCTGGATATTTGCATTTGTATTTTACATGGTTGGCTTTACTCTGGCCATAACAAAATTCACATGATAATAAAATTATAATATTGTAATTTTAAAATAACTAAATCATTAGTATTCTATTAAAATATTTCTGGTGTTTTTTAAATTTTATTTTTTATATCTAAAAATATCACAGCGTGGCACTTGGTTAAGTGTCAAAGCCACTCGTTTGTCTTCGATATTAATACCTGTCAAACTCGTATAAACATGTGCTTTTAATTTATTTTATTTTTTTATCTAATCCATCTTAAAATATCCACTAAAACTTTATAATAACTTTTTTTTTTTTTTTTTGATTTAAAAGTTTTATATCCTAGAAAAAGTCTAGTTTTAAATTTAGTTGATGGAAAAAATTGTTTAGTTAATTTGTCTGACCAAAACGGGGTTTTTCTACTTGAAAAAAATATAAATATAAAATTCAGCCGATTTATAATTGAGAGCTTGATTCATTTGACGAGTTTTGAAAACAGAAATTTATAAATAATTATTGAATAAATATTATAGTACAATTTTTATCATTTCATTTTTTGCTCCAAATATGAGATTTCCATTTTAAAATTATATTAGTCACTAGGACAGAATAAAAATGAATTTAAAAAAATTCCAATATCAAAGTTTGATTTATCAAATCATCAAAAAAAAAAAAAAAAAGATTTAATTTATTTTTTTCCTTATTTTTCTTTCTTCACAAATATGATTCTTTTGTTTCCGCTTTTTTGGATAACTGCCAATTGCGTTCAGCTTTTTTATACAAGTCTCTTTTATCTTTCACAATAAAATATATATATTTTCCATTGAATCCACGTCATGTGAAATAGCCTTCCAGTGCCAAATACACATAAGACATACATACAAGCACCAGCTTTCAACATTGAACGTTCGAAAAATAAAAAATTCATAAAAGCTTTTTTAAATGAATAAATCGATATTATTAAATTTCCATTGTTCAATGTTTACACTCGTCGTATAAATTGTAAAATTTATACACACAAAAGTCAAAAGTTTCCTGTCGATTACCGAAAAATCTTGTCACTAAATTCACTTGAAAAATTTACACTTTAATGAAGTAATGTTAAAAATAAAAAAGAAAAAAACCAACAGACAAGTGAGCCATTGAATAAAATAAAAAATATCTATGAATGTTTTACAGTGTATTAAAAAAAAAAATACAAAAAGCAACTTTACGCTTTGGTGTTAATTGACCCAAAAAATAAAAAATATTAAAAATTAAAATCAATTTTATATGCGTTGCGTTATGTTTTTCCTTTGTGTAGAAAAAAAAAAATATACGCTGTTTAATTTAGTCATCACTTTGAAAAAATAGCTACAAAGAAATAAAACTTGAAGGAAAAAAAATGAATAGTATATTTTATCCTCTCGATGATCCAGTGAAATGAGGTCTGAAATCGCATTTAAAAAAAATTTTCTACTTGTTCTATGAAAAGGGTGGTTTTTTATGTTTTTGGGGTCGCTGAATC
>JAPYYR010002456.1:0-15637 GCA_030523065.1 Aphidius colemani
AATGAACATGCAATACGAAATTATACGGATAGCGCATGAGCAAGGACACTTTGCTAGTGTAAAGACGGAGCAGTTACTGAGGCAACAATACTGGTTCCCTAACATGAAAGAAAAAGTGAAGAAATTTGTGGACAACTGTATACAGTGTATACTGGGTGAAAGTTAGCAACGAGCCTTCTTAAGGGTCAGATCGGGGACTTAGAAAGATAACCGATAATTCGATTAATATCTTGATTTTGTATTTTTTTCTATTCAGAATAAAATAATAAACATCACCGTAATATTTACATCACGAGGACATTTACTCTTTCTTTTATTTTTGTAACCTACCTAATATCCTAATCCTACATATATAATAAAAATTGTAAATTGTGAAAAAACCATTAACTTCGTCGTCGACATCTCATAATCAGTTGCTCTTCAACACTCGTTTATGCTACATCTCTATTAATATTGATTCGCGGACAATTGGATTGTTTTACACTTAACGATAAAAAATGGTAGTGTCTGTCTTTGACAACACTTTTAGAGTCAACTCAATATACCATAAATAAAACAATAATTATAATTTAGTGAAATAATAAAGTGAATATCATTAGAATTTAAGCCACAGTGTTTGGATTATTTATAGTGTTATTTCTATTAATTTATTTATAACCCATCATCCCACATCCTTTAATAGCCATGTATCAGAAATAAGGCCTTACAACCCTTGTGAAATTGACGTGGTAATTTGGATACGGAGTGTGATACACCTCCTTTACCCTTGATTTTTTTTATCCAAGTCAGAAATCGAAATATTACTATAAAATCTACTTATTTCTGGTTTTAACCAGTCATTGCATGAACATCTCGACTATCTCGATAGTTTCAATTTTTAAAAAACTAATATCTCAAAAACTATCAGAGATAACGGATTCTTATTATCGCCATTTCCTTCTTCCTAAATAATACCATTAAAATCATTAATAAAATTATTTGAATAAAAAATTATTATTATTGAAAAATCTCGAAATAACAAAAAATTTCGATATACTTAACATTCATCGCTTACTATCTCAAAAATTATAATAGATACGATATCACTTTTAATTCTATATTATTTCTTGTAAAAAATACTGAAAGAATCAGAGTTAAAATTATATTCTCCTCAATCCATTTGTTTATAAGTTTTTCCTCAATCTAGTTCTTTTTGCTCGAAAAAACAATGTATATCAGTCACAAAACTTTGTCGCAATGGATATTATAATCTTACGGTTATTTGAAAAAACTTTAGCAGCCACAATTTGTTTATTTTGTTCATTAAAAAAATCCTCCAATAAGCAAGATAAATACTACCAAAAAAACTAGAAAAACGAATAGCAATGTATAAATAGTAGATTTTAGTTTCGAAAGTTTCCTCAAATGACAACATGACCTTAGCACTTCCTTGCATACGCTCGGTGTGAATAGTGAACAAACACACCCAATGTAAAACAGTGTAAAGATATCGTTCAATCGTACGGGACGAAAACTACGTTTGTTGTAGTTTGACCCAAGAAAGTGTCGAGGAAATTTCATGACCGAAATACTTTCAAGTGACAACTTCGTTCATTATTATATCATAAAGTTTTACTAAAAATTTCAGCTTTTTATATCATTAAATAAAAAAGTTATTCGTTTAACAATAATTTGTACGCTCTTTTTATGGTTTTCTCAATAATACTTTCGAGTATTGGCGCTGTCGTTTCAGTGTGGGCGCTTCTTGAAAACGTTATTGACGGTGCACAAATTATTGTTAAACGAATAACTTTTTTATTTAATGATATAAAAAGCTGAAATTTTCAGTAAAACTTTATGATATAATAATGAACAAAGTTGTCACTTGAAAGTATTTCGGTCATGAAATTTCCTCGACACTTTCTTGGGTCAAAGTGCAACAAACGTAGTTTTCGTCCCGTACTAAATAAAAATTTTCTGTAAATAAACAACAAACGCAAAATAAATTTTTATCATAACTAATTGCATCGCTATACTATATTTAATATATATTCGAAATTTCAAAATGATCCAACAATATTTAAGAAAGTTATGACGAGTTATATTTCAAAAAATAAGATGATTCAGCCTGTAAATTTTTTCCGTTTTTATTTTTTATTTGGATAAATAATAATTTTAAGAAGAAGTTTATTCGGAAAAAAAAGTTTCTTTAATTCTTATCAATAAGGCTATATATATTTTTTTTTAATTTTCTGAACTTAGTTTTCTCGAATTATTACTGTTTTGCAACGCTGCATTTATCGAGCTTCGAGCACTCAGGTCTTTCTTGCATCCGGACCCTCAATTGAAGGGTGAGGGAGCTAGCTCTATGCTTTGTATAATATTGGCACGGTAGTTATTTTCGTTTCCCTACTTTTTCTTTATTTCTCATACTTGACGCGAGGCACTACCGTTTCGATATGCGAAAGAAAAGTCGAGAGTCAGGAATTACGTGCGAATTATGTACGTTTTTTGTGCGGAATTTGCAATTTTTGTGCGTTTTTTTTTTTTTCATTCAGTTGAGCTAGCTCTTAATGAACTACTGTAAGCTAGAAAAACTTTTCTAATAATGATTCAGTCTTGATAAAATTAGGCCCAAAATAACGTGCGGTTTATGTGCGAATAAATTGATTTCAAAAAATTTTTTTTTTAAATAGACTTGAAAATCAAATTGTTGGCCGACAGAACTCAACACGATACAAGGATAGCTGACGACAGACCAGAGACAAATTTTGTGTTATCAATCATTGTTTTATTGATTGAGACGTTAAATACAGAATAAAAAGAAAAAACGGACAGTGTTAAGAATATAAGTTGAAATATTCAGCTCCATGAAAATCTATATATGAAAATGACATAAACTTTCTCAAATAATGAACCTTATTTATAAGAGGTTTTAAAATCCTTCGAACCTGATAACTTAAGTTAAATAATGACAACTAAATTAGCCTCTATACTGATCGAAGCTAGTGAATGCAATCTTATTCAAGAAATATATAATCTTGGAATGGTATCAGCATTCTCTCTTTCTTTTCCAATTTGAACTTGGTTATATAAAAACGCAAATACACAACCCACGCTTTAGAAAATCAACTAAATTATATCACAAGGCAAAAATTTATCCCGGCAAATTTTAAGGGCTCCTGTTGGCACATAAAGCTTGGAATGGGAGGTTGTTAAAAGAAATATGGTACACGGGACGTTGAGAGTGCCATGAAGTGTAGAAGGGCAGCAATGCAAGATTAGCAATTCATGACTGTGTGTATTCGTTATTGTCGAGGGATCATAGCAACACACAATTTTGTTCATGGTAGAAAACACAATAGCAATAATGATAATTAAGAAGCAAATTTAGTAGCGCATTCGTTTGCTCCGACACTATCGGTTACGTGCCCCCTTGTTTCGCATTTTGAGTGTCATTTTTACTTTTAATTTTACTTTGCGGAAATTCAACATATTCTTTTATTTCGTGTCTCTATATTAAGAATTTTTCTTGCCTCTAATCGTAAGCTTGATTCTTTAGTTAAATTCTGGAATGTGAAAAAGTGCATCATTAGAAAAGTTACTTGCAAGTGACAATGATGATATTTTAGAGGGATGCCACAATAAAAAAGATATAAGGATACACAAGTAACAAGCAATAAGTATCCAGAAAATAGTTGTAAATGAACATGAAATCAAACTGCTCATTCAACAAATTTCTTTTTTTGGCTTTTCTGCATTCAAATTGACTGGACCCAGTAAACACTTCGTTACATTGAGGTTTTATATCTGTGGTTACGAACCATTGGCCACATTTGTTTACGGTATGTGCTCAATGGTGACTCATATTTAAAAAAGGAATTAAGTCGATAAAATTACTAGTTAATGTACAATAGAAATAATAATTATTTGGAATTGAATAAGTATCAAAGAAAAAAAATATTACAAGAAATAACCGTAAAAGATGCAAAAAAGAAATTAATGAATTTCGTTCTGACTTCTTTCTCAAAATATTCAATAAATATTCTACTAACGATTTTACTTGTCACACTCTTGTAACAGACAAAGAGCACAGATTCTGCTCTTTATTTGTCTAATTGAAGTGTAATTGGATATTGCCAGTTAGCTATTGATTTCGTGGAATACTTTTTAGTGTAGGACCAGCGTGGTTAAAGTATCGTAACAGGAAGTAGTGTAGAAGGCGATATTATTTTATTGTACATTTTGTGGTTATCTTGAATAAACGTGTAATAATATGTTAATTGTAATTGATGGTAATAGATTGTAAAGTTATGACACAATTCTCTGTGACTTGAAAAAGTATTTTTTTGAATAATTATCTTCAAGACAAACGCCATATTTAAATAGTTCTATCTACAAGACTATCACTTATAATAATGATATAATATTGCTTATATAATTAAATCATGTATGATAAATGATCAATATACCATTGATTGGCAATATTAATTATTAATAATTTTTTTGATTTCTTAAAATCTAATAGAGTTATTGAAGTTTCCTACATTGTTGATGATTCAATTATTTTTACGGAGGCTAGGAGCCAAAGGCTTAGCCGGAGTATTAGATTTATGTCCCAAAAAAAAAAAAAACATTTATAACTTTTGAACTAATTGTCAAAAAGACTCCGTGTTAAGCTTTAAAGGAGCATCTAGTGAAACTCTATCGCCCCTGATAAAAAAACCCATTCTCTTCAGCTACTTTTTTGTTTATTGAAAAAAACGAAAAAAAAAAAAAAAAAAAAAAGAACTTTTTCAAAAAAGACATTTTTTATAATTTTTTTTATTTTTTTTTATAAATTTTTTTTTTTTTAGCTTGTGCTGTTTTTCATTTTTTAGGCACGCGATAACTTTTGCAAAAATTGCAATAGAGACTTCGTATTGAGCTTATAATTTGCATATTGAAAAACTCTATCGCCTCTCTTACAAAACCAAGATCTATGGATTATATTTTTCATAAAAAAAAAGAAAAAGCCGATTTTTTTTTCAGTTTAAAAAAAAAAAAAAAAAAATGACTGTACATAAAATATTCAATCTTGATAGGGGCGATATAGTTTCGAAAAACGCGTTGTTTAAGCTCAATACAAAGTCTTTAATTTAATTTGAACAAAAGTTATCGCTTGCCTAGTTTTCGCGCGATTTTTTGAAAAAGCTCCAACTTTCGAAAAAATCATCATGGATACTCAAGATAAGTTTTAAAGAGTATATATCGTTGAAATCTACAACTTTTATTCTAATTTTTTTTTTTTAAATGAATCATAGTTTTATAAAAAAATAAAAATAGAAAATGAAGAATAGAGGTTATCAAAGATAAAAAAACCCTGAGTAATAAAATATAAACGAGAACCCTTGCGGGCGATAGAAATTTTGAAACCTCGTTTTTTAAGCCTAATTTAAAATCTTTTCGTTGATTCAATCAAAAGTTATAACTTGCCTTAGTTTTATGTAACTTTCAAAAAAAAAAAAAAAAAAAAAATTTGAATTCGAAAAAAATTCTAACCGAATTTGATAAAAATAAAAAAAATGAATATATTTTTTCAATAATTTTATTCTTCTAACAAACGTTACCAATTCTTTCTTATTCGTTATAATTAATCTACCATTTAAACATTCGATTCATTTGTGACAATTATCTGTCGATTTATTTTGGTCAACTTTTCAAATTACTGTCAAAGCTAAAACCGTTTGAGTAACTATATCTTCTGTTATTTGTTGATTGTATAAATTTGAATTTTTATTTATTTGGATTCAAAGAATATCATTTTCCTGTGATAATTACAAATTCAGTCTTTTTTAAAATTTTTGGGTAAAATAGAATATTCACAAAAAATACATACTGGCAATAAATTAAAAAAATTAAAATGAATGGAATTTGAAAGTATAAAAGCTAATTCATTTCCGGATAAATATTGAACGCATGATAATATCAATATCTTCCAATTATTTTAAGTAATCGATAATACTATACTGGACCATAAACTGTTGTCACTAACGAAAAATTTAACTTCAATGGGAGGTAATAAAAAGTTTCATTGGTGGAACAACAAAGCCAGAGAATAATAACCTCGTCTCTCTTAGATAAACTCGAGAAATAAATAAGGAAAAAAAAAAAATAGAGAAGGGTCAATCTCAAATCAGTGAGTTGAAACGAATCACGTTAAGTTACGGACGATTGGTTCAGACAAAAAATATAAAAAGAGTGGATCCTGTCACGATATTTTTCTTCGTATTCACATTTTTGTTTGTTCCATACGTAGCAGATACATGATGGCAAAAAAAACTTTGCTCTAGAATGTCCACCCCGTTTAGTTTTTTTCATTTATGTGGTAATATTCCATCTCGAAAAAAAATATACCCGTAGAGCATTCTATTTTGCCGCGTCATCTACGTGGCTCTTACGTAATTCACATTGAGCTTTACTTTATGTTTTGTATATACGTGTCGTTTTTATTTTCAAAAATCTTTACTACATCCTCTGAAAAGCCTTAAGCTATCACAAATATGATTGGTAAAAGTACCCCTTTATGTCACGCATTTTCGAAAACTCAATCCCTGCGACTATGGATCGTCTTAGGACCTTTAACAACAACGGCAACAAATATTAATAAAATGGTTTCTAAAATGTTAAGTTCGATCCATTTTCTCTAATGTGAACGAATCATCAAATTTCGAAGATTCTAAAAATTATATTTAACTCTACGTCAATGATCATGTTATTTTTTATCATCTTCCAACTTTTCTCATGGAAATCGTGACTTTTTCTCCGATTACATCTTATCCGACCCCCCTTAGCCATTTGCCCGCAGTAATTAATATAATTTAGATAACAAAAATAAATTCATGAAGACAATCGGCTGAAGATGAGATGTAGCGACATAAATAATTTCTTTAAAAAAATAATTCGCCCGAGAAAACTAGCGTTTCGTCTACATCTTTTCCTAAGCCGATTGTCAACAGTAATCAATAAAAATTAGATTGAAATAATAAATTTTTGTAGCTCCATCTCATCCTCAGCCGTTTGTTATCATGAATTCACTTTTTCGATTTAAATTTTATCAATTACTGTGGACAAATGGCTAAGGAGGAGATGGAGACCAAAAGGTAGCTTCCTTGGGCAAAATATTCTTTTGAAAAAATTATCTCTGTGGCTACATCTCATCCTCAGCCATTTGTTCTTATGAATTTATTTTCTCAAATTATTTTTTGATAATTACTGTTGACAAATGGCTGAGGAGAAGATGTAGACCAAACACTAGTTTTCTCGGACTAATCATCCTTCCCCGGAATTATTTCTGTTGCCACAAGAATTAAGAGTTTGAAAAAAAAGAATTTCAAGATAATTTCGGCAGTAAAGTGACTTGACGTACATAGTAACTATTTTTTTTTTCAAGTTTCCTATTCTAGGTTGTATTTTCTTATGACAGCTCTGTATAAAAATATTAAAACAAAAAATTAAAGAGTATTATCAAGGAAAAAAAAAAAAACACCAAAAATTTTATTGTAATATCATTATTTAAAAGTTTTAACATCATAATTTTTTTTGTGAATTTGACTGTTTTGATATTTTTTATCTTGTACAATGATAGAGTGACGTCAATATCGACGTTGGATCGACCGTTTTCCTGATTTTTCATCGACATAACTTATGTCGATTCCCTACCGTGAATTTCTACCTGGAGAAGAACGACCCCCATTGAAAGAAATCGTCGACTTTTTATTAATTACGTTTTTAGATAGTTGAAATTATGAATAATCTATTGGAACAAACTCTCAGGTACTTTGGTTATTCAATTAAAAAGTTATAATATTGATAAAAAAAAATTCAACATGGGCATTCGTGAATGAATGAAAAAGTGCACGTTGAACGACATTAACAGAAACGGACGCCAATTTTCTGGCAAGATAATTTTTATTACTTTTTTTGATTTTTCGGTCGCGATGAATAGCGTATGGTGCAATTTATAATGTAATGAAAAAGAAAAAAAATTGGATAGGATAATAAACTTTTATTAATTTACAGAATAATTTTAAATAAAAATAGGTGTAACTCGACAGAATATTTAGTTACGAAATCAAATGTTGACTGATTATGTAAGGTTTCAAAATCAACGAGTCAAGTATATATTTTATAAGTTCAGTCAGAACTGGTCGTTGTAGATGTCTGGAACGGTTGCCGGCTGGCAAACTGTCGTTCTAACCATTTCCAGACCCGTACATATTCAACCCCTTCAGCGACCTGCTCGACCGCCAAACCTTTCGTAAAATATTAATTAACGTTATTAACGCCCCATTTTTGAAAGGAAAGAGGTATGGAAAGCTGTTCAGTAACCCTCTGGGTAAGTTTCATCTTCCGAAGGGTGGATTTCACCTTCAAAAAGCGAGAAGAAATACCACTATCGTAAATTATCGTTTTCCAATAACGTTATTTTCAACTTGAATTCCCGATGCTTGCACCGTTTATTTATTTTTTATTTGTCTCCACTTTCTCGACTTACTCTTATTTATTTTTTAAAAATTGATCATCTCAACTTTTTGTAAATTCTTGTATATTTCATCTACTTTTCCAGTTCTGGCGGAAGTATCAGATTTTATTACTATAGGTTTTTTAGCTCAACCAATTGAATTTCAAAAACTAAGTTTGATTTTTGAAAATTTAAAAAAGAATACAAAATCATTGTCCCTTATATATGCAGGCTTTTCTTTGGTCAATCAAACTTGGCACCTAAGATTTTAGATGCCTTGCGTGTATTAAGTGTCAGAGGAAATAAAAAGTAAAGGAATAAAGGACCAGAGAAACAAAAAAAAAAAGACAGCATTGGTGGTAAAAAAGTTAGTACTCACAGAGTAGATCAAGATTTCCAAGCACGTGAGGTTAGTGAATGCCTAACGGTGTCTGTCTCAACTCAGTAAAAGGCAGCCTTCCAATGGAGAGAAAGTAGAGCTGAAGTTTCTAAAAAGGGAGTGAGATTTTGAAGGCATCAAGTGGGTAGTTTGGGTTAGTAAAATGCCGAAAGCTCAGAACTGGCATTCACCCTCAGGAGCTAATGCTATTAGGACTAAACAAAGTATAAAGTAGCAAGCTAGATATGCTGCTAAGTAACCTCTCGGCGAAACGAACCAAAACTGGACGAGTTCGAGTGCAGGCGTATTAAGCATACCAATTAGACTTTATTCCAAAAAAGGATAAAAAAACAACATATAACACCAAAATGAATAAAACAAAATACTCTATGAATTTACAAAATCAATTGCGAAAACGTATAAATATATATTTTAGGTTGATAATGAAAAAAAATCAAATTATTGATATTTTTCTCTCATGTATTGTTTCATTTAAAAAAAGTTAATGGCTTCTTGCAGGTACATGTACAATCTGACAAAAGGAGGAAAAAAAAATGATTCTACCTCACACTCAGTAGAGTCAGCCCACGTCTTTTTCTTTTTTAGGTGGCAGTTTAGCCATCGTCTTTTACTCATTCCATAACTTGATTGTTTTAATTAAATTTTACCAAAAGTAAATTGGTTCACGGTGAATGAGTTAGTCAACAGCCAGTGTGCTCTACAATACTAACAGTAAAGGAATTAAAATTTCTTTGTAGAATCTGATCATTTCTAAAATCAGACGATTAGTTAATACCTGAGTTAAGTATAGAGTTTGAAAATTGTTTATTGTAAATAAGAATCGATTGACAATTTTACGTTTTATTAACAAAGGTTGAAATTAACCGAATGTTTTTATAAAAATCTAAATTGGTTTAGGGTTGTGCTAGCCAGTCACGGGAGAGTAACGAGGTAGAAGACTGGTCCTAAATAGGTCATACCACATATACCACATAGGTTTACTCTACCATAATAAGATAAAGGTTAGACATGACGATTCAGTATGTCACAGCAAACAGAAAGAGAAGTATTTCCATACATATTTCTTTAGAAATTGGAATTTGCCGTGGTTACTTACTCCGAATTATCATTTTCATAGCTATTTCATCGCGGTCGTAACGTCTGCTTTTCCCTCTTCTTATGCTCTTCATACCAACTTCTAATATGATGTTCCTTTTCTCTTTCTCTGTTGTCAATCAACCTTCTTTCTTTAACCACACCGACCCGTCATTCCCAATTTCTAGGAAATTACCGCCGTCCTTGGTAACAAACCCTAATCCCACCCTGCTATATCTTTCGTATGGTATCACAACTTCGATTCAGACATTTTCGTATTTTACCACGCGTCATAGAGTTTATCCCGCACAAGCCAAAAGTAGTTATGAAATTTTGTGACATCTTCTCAAAGGCTTTCCTGCATTATTTTCCAGACTTTATCTCTGTCAGTTGAAAAAATCAATTAGTTTATTCTTTTTTGTAAAAATAAATCCTTTGAGTTGGTTGTTTGTAGCGTGAAATAAATATAGTACCATCGCTAATCAACCAGATCATGATTTACCGATGAGGCTTCTGTTATGATTATGATCAGTGTGATAGTATGAATTCATATCGTTCAAGTCACAGCACTGTGATAGATTCAACTTGACCCTGTTCTCGTATCAGCTTTTTTATTTTTTCATTGAAAATTATCCTATTATTAACTTTCCAATTCAAGTCATCAATCTTGTTTTGTTTTTCAGATTCCACTTCTGTTAACAATATGCGTGATATTGTCATTTTTATTATTCAATTTCTGTCTGTCTTGACTCATCGAAACCCTTTTTAAGCTGCCTGGGTTTAATGTTTAATCAAATTTTGTTTTTTATTTCTTCTAGTGATGCCGCAAGACGCGAGAAAAACGAGACAAAACGAGAATTTGGTAACGAGAGACGAGTCAAGAGGAGACGAGACACTGTTTTTTAAATTAAGCTTAGAAACGAGACAAAACGGAATAGCTTGTTCGAGAAACGAGAAAAATAGACGTGGATAGATAAAAAAAAATATTTGAAAAAAATTAACTTTTTAATGCTAAAGAAATGTTTTATTAAACATGAGAAAAAAAATGTTGTATCATAATTCATAAAACAAAAGCATTAACCGGTTTTGAACGTTAAAATTGTATCATATTTCTTTTTACATGAATTAAAAAAAAAAAATCAATGTATACAAAAGCACATGATTACGAGGTCACAAGTTTTGGTCTTTATCTATCAGTCAAGTATTTATCTATGAGTCACAAATATGTAAAAACATCTACCGATCGTTTTTTTTTTCCTATTCTTGTTGGGCCTTAGCGAACCTACTGGCTTTATCCGTGCATACAAAAAAAAAACAAAAGTTGTAAATAAATCACCAATTAAATCGAAAATTGATGTAAAATTGACGAGAAACTCGAGACAAGACGAGACAAGACAAGATAAGACGAGAAAATAGAGCTTTTTACGAAGAAAATTCAAAACGAGAAGCAATCGTCTTGGTGAATCGAGAGTCAAGACGAGAGAAATTTTTTTTTTGTCGCTAGAAAAGTTAAGAGAAAGCCCATTTTTGTCTAGTCTTGTCTCGTGGCATCACTACTACCTTCCTTATAAACCACCTTCAGAATAATGGAAAAGATGTCATTATGTATATTTACGAGGCGCTTTATTAAGACATGAACAGAGAAGTGTCACCGGAAGAAAAATTTCTTTACAGGGAAAAAACATTCATTCATATTTCTGTTTCCTCATTTTAGTAAAACAACAATTGTTTTTTGTAAGTTTAAAAAAATAGATTCTTTGTATCTTTCTCGAAAGAATTGCAAATATTTTTTGTGGCAGATACTTTGTTGTCCAATGAAACTCACCATACGTATATAATTTTTAAAAGTATTTTGAAATTTTAAAATCCCACATCCTGTATATTCTACGACATCTTTGGATTACAGTAAATTTTTAATCCCATCCCACATTCAGGGAAGAAAAAAAGATACACAAAAATGCAAAAATGTATGGTTGTAAAATAAAATTGTGGCCTAGAAAAAAAAAAAACGTATTTCAAAGTAACGCATACGTAGTATGGACTCGTAAGTCCTTTTTGTTGGCAACAATGCGGAGGGTAGTGATAGGAGATTGCCTCGATGTAGCATCGTAATAAAAAAATGGACTGTATGTTACGCTGGTGAAAACCAATAAAGGCCGACTCATCATGGTTGCGGTGTGTCGGTTGTAAGCAGCGGTATCTGTTATCTGAGAGAGTATAGATTCAACGGAGTAAAAACGGAGCTTAATTTTTACTCAAAAAACAAAAAGTGCTAGTATTTAACCACTGTTTTATTGTAGTGACTTATTGAATTTGTGAACTAAATTTTTATTGAACAAAAAAAGAAAAACTTTAAGAAAACAATCTCAAATAATTTTCGAGTAACAAAATTTATTCTTGTATTTAGAAAAGTATAATTAAAAGAAGCAAGATTAGCCAGTTTGTTCTTTACAAAAATTTTGTTTTGTGTTCGAATGGAATTTCATTTTTTTTTGTTCAAGTTGAATAAAATAAAGCTACAGCTGCCATGACAGATCATGGTCAATAATTTATTGATAAGAGCAATTTTATTATAGTTATTTATTAGCTTCAATATAATGATAGATTTATAGTGATTCAACAGTTGTTTAATGATTGAAACAAAAATTTTTTTCTATGATAATTTGAAGATTTTTTAATAAGCTCCTGATATTAGAGCATATATATCCTCGGTAATTTTTTTAACGTTTAATAACAACTTGAACAAGTAACTTTACCAGGTCTCGTGATATCTTCCAGTACTATAACGAAACAATAAATATGCATAAATTTTTTAAAGATATGGATGTGATGAATTAATTGTCTTCCGCTCAAGATGTTTAATAGGATTTGGGTCGGAATGAAGAGGCTATGAAAAAATATATATTCCTAAAGGTCATGACAACAGGTCCTTAGTATTTAATGCTCTACTCAGCCTACACTTAAGCTTCTTACGCACTTCCAAAATCTTAAGCTGGACAAAAAAAAGTTTTTTTTTTTCTTTTTTGTCAACCCCTCTCGGTGCAACCAGTGCTTGTCGTACAATGACACAACCAGACAAGTAGTATATCGCTAACAAGGGTGTCTCTTATAATCAAAATGAACTATTTGTTTTGTCGATTAAAAATTTTAAGCCTCGTGTACGAATGATATTTTATTACAAAAACTTAGAGTATCTATTTTATTTCAGAAACTTGAAGTATTTTTCCACATAATTTTCTGGTCCTATTAACGTTTCATTTTTAATTTTTATTTACTTAAATTTTTTTTTTTTTCGTCGAAAAAAAATATGGTGAAGATTTTTGTTACTTTATGCAGAAATTCGAGTGAATGCATAAAACTTTCGTTGCTTGACATCTGTGTATATCTGACGAATGAATGTACTGACACCTAAACCACAGGTAGAAAACATTCATATGAAAATTCTATGTATGATGATCACCTTTACTAATTCTTCAACTATTTTGAAAATCTTCAATTGAATTTGATCATTGTTCATTTTAATAAAAACTATTGATTATTTGATGACCGAAAAAATTTTTTTATTGAACACAACTCTCTGTTTAACAAATAATCTTTTTCATATATAAAATTGGTTTTCACAAAACGATATATGATTTTGAGCTTTGTCATCAGAGATAGTTCTTCTGTAGATTTGGATATATATATAAGAAAGAGTGTCATTTATTTTTATTATGATGATGATGAATTTTCGTCAAATTCAATCCATGTGTATATCGACTGGTGAAATCTTATATAATTTAAATTTCTTATCTGATCAAAAACCTGATGACTGAGATGCATATAGATTGAAAATTAGGCGAGAAACCTCAATCTGACAAAAGTGCTAAAGTGAAGCTCATCGAGATTTTATTCAAACTAAAATGTGAGGAAGTTTTCATTATAGGCCTAATATGCAATAACAGGCTTTTCAATCATAAATAAAAAAAAAACAAATTTATGGTAAACATCTTTATAATAGTTTTTTATGCTTTAATAATACTGAAAGTGCAGATGTTACTGAGTTCGTCGTGTCTGATGATCATGATCGTTGTCTAAGTTGAAGACTAATTTTATGGTATTTTTAGAGTTATCACGACAAACTTCGGAACAAACATACTCACTATCTGTTCTTCTATTTTCTTTTTTATTGTATACAATAGAAAAAGTCACACATTTGTTCCTGTAAGGGGATTATGAAACTCCGTTAGATCTCATGTGCGCTTAGATGACGTCAACTGGAAAGGGTGAGAGTAAAAAAGTCTTACGCAAATGGCATGTGCTTAGTCAGGGGTTGATACGATTCCTTTATTTAAATTTTCCTTAATCGTTGGTATTTTGTCGCGGGTCTCTGTCTGCATAGCAGAACGAAATAAAATCTTAGAGTCATAAGAAGACTTGTTGTAGGGTAGAATTGAATTAGTAAGAAATCGATAAACTATTCTGCATCGAAATCTCGATTCATATATATATATATATATATATATATATTTGAAGGCTTAAGGATTGGGTTGCATTCTTGTTTTATTTTTAAGCTCTTTATTTTCCTTTTTCTTTTTTGAATTAAACTCAAGATAAAAATTCCGATATCCTATAAAAACGATATGAAATATTTGAATGACTGTCAGGTCAGAGCAATTGATAGATTGTATTTTGATAGATTCATGGGAATTGGAATCGCAGTGGTTCTATTACCCAGACTAAGAGAGAATCAACTCAAAAAGCAAAAAAGAGGGTGAAAACAGTCAAATTTATCGCCAGGGGCCACGTAAATCAAGTTGTCTTCTTTTTTTTTCGCAAACTATATGCTAAGGTTGTTTTCATTCAGATATACGAATGATATTTTTCCTTATATTTGCGCTTGATCTAAAATACCATCGGCAATACTTTTACAAATGTTTGATTGGAAACCAATGGAAAATTTTTTTGTCACTGAATTCTAAAATTTCAACCCAAGTAAGAAATCTCGGAGTCGAATTATCGTGTCAACCTTGTGAAAAGGTTGTGTATGGAGCCTTGAAAGCCCAGGCTTAACACAAGCGTTGTTGATTTTTACGAATCTCAGTCTCACAAAATTTTTTTCAAGTACAATGTACATTAAAATAAATTCAAGTACATGTGCGTGTACAACTGCTTCCAGTACATGTACATTAAATTTCAAGCAAACATTTTTTACAGTGTATGTAGTTCTGCTTTTGTCGAGCCTGTGCTTATACTGTTAATTTCCTAAACTGAGTGTTAACTTTTGTGTCAAACTGTCAAAAAAAGTCATTCTACATAAAATGTTTAGAAAAAAATTCACAACAATAAATCTCGCTTAACCCCATACCTAGCTTTAACTGATAAGGCTGTAGAAAAACTTGAAATTACGTGACAGTTCAATCAGTCGGTCATCTTCGTGTCATTTCGTTTTACCGAAAGAATTTTTACTAAACTATTGTATGGGGCATTCCATCACTTTCATGTTTTTTTTTTTTTTTCTACGTTTTTTTTTCAGACTTTTAGAGTAAAATGAAAATTTGTTTAATAATAGTTTCTTATGTAAAATTTCCTCAGCTTTTCGAAAAAAAATATTAGTTTTTCTGTAGATGAAAAAAAAAAACCCTGAAAATAGGTTTCAAAATGTGAAAAGCTGTTTTTGTGGGCTTGCCCATACATTGATT
>JAPYYR010002457.1:0-16037 GCA_030523065.1 Aphidius colemani
AAATAAAAATAAAAATAAAAATAAAAATAAAAATAAAAATAGCTAAAAATACAAATGCTTAAATATATTTAATTTTATTATTATTTTATAGATATATAAAATAAATTTTTAAAGCAACAAATATTGACAAAAAAATATGTATATATATAATTCAAAAATACATCAAACATAAAATGATATTAATATTTTTCAAAAAGCGTATTTATTAAAATATTGACTCGAATAATTTATTAATTGTGCGTAAATAAATATATATTTTAATTTAGACACATGATGTTTACGTTGTAAATTTATAGACTGGATAACGTGGTGCAAAACGATGATTATTTCCAATGACGTGTAAATTTTCATTGTTTTCACGAAGACTTGGTACAGACCATCCAGCTTCTTCATATGATGGTGGAGCTAAATAAATAACGAAATAAAAAAAATTAAATAATCATTTGTATTAATATTCAAATGACATTTAGGTACTCACGCATGTTAGGATAAATATTAGGGGATAATTGAGTATTTGTATTATTATCAAGGGGTGGTGGAGGTGGTGCTGTTGGAGGGACTGATGGATAGCTACCATCAGTTGTGTTTGTAAAGGCAGGGTATCCACTCGGATACCCACCGTATGTTGGATCAGCCAATTTGTCATGATAATCATGTCCTTTTTGTTGATCAATTTTATTGTCTGACGGTATAATACTGGATTGATAATTTGCCAATGGTACTGTGCCAATAAACACCAAATTATTGCCTTTCAAATTTCTGTGCCTGTACAAATGAATAATACACAAATGAATTTATAATTAAATAGAAAAAAATGATAATTAATTTACCACCATCCTTGAGCTACTGCTTCAACTTTTAAATTATATTCCAAATCCATTAAACTACAATTTGTAAGATTTGATGGTGGTAATGGTGGTATGTCTAATGTTTGTTCATAATCAGATGTTCCACCAGCTTCAACTGGACCCTTGCTTATTTCAGCTATGACAATTTTTTCACGTCGTGAACACGTTCTTGGATTATTTGCTTTGAATGTAACAATCTAGAAAATTTATTAATGTCATATTATTATTCATGAATTTAAATTGAAGCAATTAAAATTAATATATACCTTTCTTAGAATTAATTTAACAACTTCAATAACCACACCCGATTGATTATCAACATTAACACGTATTGACATTGCTTGACCTGGCACGTATCCTCTCACAGGCATAATTACATTGACTCTTAGTGGTGCTGAACCACAGCATAAACAACAAAATGTCTTGCTTAATTCTTGATGAAGTGGCTCCTTTATATAATAAATAAATATAAATATTTAATAAAATTAGAGGTAAAAAAATAAATAAATAAATTTATTAACCATTGCTCGTCCTTCACAATTGAGATCCAAGTTAGCCACAATGCTGAAAGCTGCTTTGGTTTCTTGATCGAATTTCCATGGACGATCAAGAATTGCTTTGACTGTGTATCTTATGTGTCCATATTCATGCTCAAATGAACTTGGCAAATTAGGTGGTAGTGAAAATGTAAATGGATAAGCATGTTCACCTGGTGGTAATTCTATTTCACTGGCTAAAAGAATTGCATTATTTTTTTTAATATGTCTTTCAAGGTTTTAAAAAATTAGTACAAGTGTTTTATTGTCATGTATCATTTACCATTTGCAGATCCAAGAAGATAATACTTTAATTTAAAATATTCTTCATGGCCAGTAACTGTTTGTGATTCATTTTCATATCTTCCTTCATGATTAAGCTCTTGTCTGTCGGTTGCCCAACATGTATTTGCTTCTCCTTTTATCTGACAATTTATACCTAGAAAAAAAATATATTCATTAAGTAAAATTTAATCAAGGCCAAGTATACAATAAGTTTTAAAAACAAAAGATTTTTCAACAACACTAAATATGCGAGGGTGTATTTATTTTTCAACTCATATTCTATGAAGCTATTTTTAATCTAAAACTCTACTAAATTTTACAAAGAACTTGTTTCTATACATGTTTAAAGTTAAATAAATTTCATACTTTTATAATAACAAATTACCTAATTATTTTATTATTTTTTTTCTCTCATTTAAGTGTATCAAGAAAATAAATTTTCGATTTTTCTATTTACTGTGGGTGGATAATTTCCGGAAGTCTTGACCTCGGTATTTTTTCGATTTGCACACTTTCAACATATTTTATTTGTGTATATATATATAGACTTGATTCACCGTTACACTTGGAAATTTAACAACTTGAAAAAGCCTTGAATTTAATAAAAATAATATATAAAATCAATTGATGAACATTCCATTTAATCTAACATTATTACTACCAACAATTATACAATTTATCAACACAATTACTGAAAAAATAAAAACACTTACCACGTATTTTTTTGGCTGAATTAATGTTGATCATAACACGCCCGGTTACTGTTTGACCTGGGTAATATGTGCTCCATGGATTGTCAAATACAATTTTAAAATCATTCAAACCCATGTTAACTTATGTACTTATTTATCGTAATCAAATTGTAAATTCAGTCACTGTTGTAATAGTAGACACTTGATTAACAGGTACAATTAACTATGTACATTGTACACTGAGAATTCTTATGTATGGTTTTTATTTTTATTCACCAACAAACATCTTACTTGTTTCTATATTCAGCCACTCGTTGTAAACTCATCTTCCCCTTCTTGCTTAGTTGCTTATACTTTTACTATTATCATTTTAAAAATTATATACAATTTTTATTTCATTCGATTTCATGCATTACGATTGCGCATGTCTTGCAATAATTATGAATAAGATGATAAATTATTATTACCACATTGAATAAACAAATTTTAAACATCAAAATTAAGATATAATTTTCATCTTACAAATGTTGTATAATCAAATCAAATTTGACATAATTAATTTAGATGATTTTTTAAAAATAAATAATTAATTAAAATAAATATAAACAATTAATTATTGATTGAATCAATTGCATTGGCTATAAAATATAAATATTTTATAAATATTTTTAACACGTATGTGTGTTGAATGATTTATCAAGAAAAAATTATATTTTTTTTTTCTTTCTACTACTGTGTACATTTAAATTTTAATAATATGTAATTTATGATCGATCGTTAATATCAGAAAATAAAATAATAAAATCCAGAGATGACCCATATTTTTTTAAAGCCATTAAAAAGTCATTATGGTATTGCGTATTTAAAGTTGAATTTTTGTATCATTAAACGTGAATCTTTGATGGTTCTTGATGGTACAGCTTTTAGAAGTTGATATAAAGCCCTCAATACGTGAACATTTATTTAATGTAAAAAAAGCTCTTTATCCTGTATGTATTTTTTTATTATTATTTTATTTTTCTAAATGTATATAAAATGAAAAGCTCTCAGCGCAAGTCTCGCCTTCGTTCAAGCTATTGATCCATATTCCAGTTGGTGTTTCTGAACATAAGGCACTAGGTGCACAGTTGCACATCGTAAATAACGCCCTAATTTATTTTTTATCCATCATTATAAAATTTAATTACCAAAAAATTAAGTTTTAATTGTATTGTTTAGTGAGATAAATTATTGAATTTATTAATTCAAAGAATAAAATAGCAAAAATGGCCAAAATGGTCAGTGAGAGTGGTTTTGGTGATGGACCATTGGTAACACATATGAATACCGGTGAGTTTATTTTACTATTTATTATTTTTAATCTAGTATTATGTTTATTTTTTTGTCTATTAATTTTATAGCATTATTTCTGCAATATATTTATCAACTATTTTGTTAAGTTTAATTTTATAAAAATAGTTTTTATCAAAGTGCATCGATCCATATGACGTATACCTTGAAATTTGTAATTATAATTTAATACGTAATTATTATTTTTCATATTAACATTTAATATTGCATACATTATTGTATTAATCGTGACGATTTTATATTGCTCTTTGTGGCTTAACATAAATTTTAAATAATAATAGTTGATGAATTGTTTCGTTTCTTTTTTTCTGATGTAAATAGAATATTTGATAAAATCAATAAAATGAAATGTTTAATTTTACATGACATTAACATTTAAAATGAATTGAAAAAATAAATAATAATTTTTAATTTAGTATGGACAAGCGACATCATTGAAATATGCGTCGGAGTAGCAGCTTTGGCATTCGCCGCCGCTTTGATACGGTGGTTGTGTCAACGACGTAGAGAACATGTTAAATTAAGTATGGATAAATCATTGGCATTCAGACCACCTCATCGTAAACCAACAGCAGTTAAAAGTCCAGGAAGTACTGGTCATTATTTAAAAAAAAGTCCAAGTCCAACTGGTCCAGCTAAAAGTCCACCAGGCTCAGGTGGTTTAACACCAAGTCCAACTGGTTTACAGCCATCATCACCAAATTCAAATAATATTATAACACAAATTAAATCACCAATTAAAAATGGCACGCCAGCACAAACACCATCAATTGATGTTACATTTAATATTGAAAATGAAAAAGATAAAGCTGATTTGGAAACAAGTGAAAAAGTTGAACGTGCTGCTATTGTCAATGGAAATACAAATTATGATGGACTTGGACAATTGGTATTTAAATTACGTTATCAATGTGATCAAAATGCACTTGTTGTTACTGTTGTTAAGTGCAAGGGTTTACCAGCACGAGGTCAAGGAAATGTAACTAGTGATCCTTATGTTAAACTTCAATTGCTACCAGACAAACAGGATCGTGTCAAAACTCGTGTATTAAGAAACACAAGAGATCCAATTTACGATGAAGATTTTACATTCTTTGGTATATCAAAATCACAGCTGCAGGTAAATAAAGAAGAACTATTAATATTTTAGATTGAAAATAAATTTTAAATATCCAACAACAAACAATAATATGGATTTATATTTTTTAGAAAATCAGCTTACACTTTGTTGTGTTGAGTTTTGATAGATACTCGAGAGATGATATGATAGGTGAAGTTGTTTGTCCATTGTCATCAGTTGCTAATATTGAAAATGCTGATAATCAACAATTGTGTCGAGAAATTTGTCCACGAAGTCTCAAGGTAAAGTTATCTAATTAATTATATAATTATATAATTTATTTAATTATGATAATGTATTTTAGATTCAAGCACAAGGTAGAGGTGAATTATTGGTATCACTTTGCTGGCAACCAGCAGCAAATAGACTAACTGTTGTTGTATTAAAAGCAAGAAATTTACCAAAAATGGATGTAACTGGTCTTGCTGATCCATATGTTAAAATTTATTTGCTTTATAATTCTCAGCGTATAGCTAAAAAAAAAACTCATGTTAAAAAACGTACATTAAGTCCAGTATTTAATGAATCATTTGTATTTGAAATACCAAATGGTACTGATGGTCTTACGAATGTAAGTCTTGAATTTATGCTTCTTGATTGGGATCGTGTAACAAAAAATGAGGTATTATTTATTGCTTAAATTAATATTTATCAAATAAAAAAAAGTTCAAAAAATAATATAATTATTGTATTTACATTTTAGGTGATTGGACGACTTGAACTTGGTGGTGCCAAGTGCCAAGGTTCAGCGCTAAATCATTGGAATGAAGTATGTAGTTCACCACGTCGACAAATTGCCGATTGGCATAAACTTCGAGAGTAACATCTTTAATTTTAAATTTAAATATTAATTTAAACTAAAAAAAAAAAAAAAAAAACAAACCCCAGACCCAACTCAATCTGGATCCATAAAAGGTATCCTTAAAAGAAACAAAGATGAACAGTATATTATTTCATCGTTAAATAATCAGCTACGTGGAACCACGAGACAAGATGAATCGATCAACTGTAAGATGAGATTATCAGTTTTATAAAAAATAAAAAAAAAAAACAAAATAAAAAAGATACTTGAAATTTAATCAGACAAGGTATAGAAAAAAAAATCGATGAAGAAAGCAGATATTATATAAAAAATTTTCTTCATTTTTTTCATTTATATTGTGTTATTATTATTTTAATTTTTTTTCGCGACCTCATATAACTCGATAACTTGTCTCGTAAATAATATTATTGAAAAAATAAAAAGCAGAATTGTGATGCTTCGAAGTCTTTTTTATTTTCTTTTTATTCTTTTGAAAAATCAAAATGATTAAAAAGAAAATATTCTAATATAGATGTAAAGATTTGCCTGACTGGATGGAACACGATGATAAATTTATTATCAGCATGAAAAGATAAATTTTTACTTTGACATTACACTCATAATGCACCTGTTACTCTAACTAATTGATAATAAGTTATTAAATTATTTATTTAAAAAAAAGAAAGCAGTATTTAAACTTGAGGGTCAATCTCTTTGTAAGCAATTGTAAATATCTCACTGAGAAAATATTTATTATTTTTTTAAATTGTTATTTAATTTTTCGTTTGTTTTTTATTATTATAAATTTATTTACAATAGTAAATTTTTGATTTTACAATCAATAAAACAAAAAAACTTTTAGCTCACACATAAATCAATGCAACGATGCAATTTTTTAGAACAGATATTGTTAACAATTCTGATCATTACGCAAGTCAATAAACAAGGATTTTAAAAAAACAAATTTTGATCAATTTTAACACATGTGATTGCAAAAATTATCTGGACAACTGAAATATTTGAATTGAAAGTAATTGAAACGTAAAAGTAAATACACCCAACATATATTAAAATAAATCATCAAGACTTGTTGAATACACTCATTGCAAAAAAAAAAAAGTAATGAATTATTATTATTTATAAAAAAGTCAACAGCAAAAGATGATATTTACAACAAAAAAAATCTATCATTAGATAATTTGATTTAATCAGAATGACATTGTAGCCAAGAGTGTCTGATTATTATTAAACTATCATAAAAAATAAATAATAAATTATCGAAAAAAAAGAAATAATTATAAAATAGTTAATCGCGTTGCAAAAAAATTTTTAATGCTTATTATTATGTCACTTGTTTTCATCGGTTTAAAAAAAAATATATATATGGAAATAAGAAATTCAACGTGTAATATAATACAAATTCTTGATAATTATTAAGACTTTTTTTTTTTATTAAATAAATGCACCGTCATCGATTAAATTCGTTGTCTATTTGTAAGAAAAGTTGTACGTAATTACGTTATTCATTTGATTGGCTGTGTCTTTGTCTTTCCTTTATTGATTATTTTATTATTTATAATTTGAAGAATAAAAAATATATTGTATGTTTAACTATTTTGTGTGTATAATTAATATATTTTTGATGAAGACGGTGACATTATATATACGTATCTCAATGACGATGCAGTGGATGCAGCGGATGTAAAAGATTTAAAGGCTGTGCAGTCAATAAAAATGTTTAAAAATGAATTTAAATGTCTATTATTTGGAAAAAAAAAAAGTCTTATACTTTTTGGAGAATAATAATTATGTTATTGTTTTTATACACGTAGAAAAAATACATTTATTTAAATATTTTTAGTCTCAATATACATTTCAAGTAAAAAAAGACCTCAAAAACTTAGTTGGGAATTAAAAAAAAAAACTATATAATTCCATTTCAACCACAATATCAACGACAAGTACTTCAACAACTCATGTACATATATTTTTAACGATTAAAAAAAATAACTTATATATTATTATCCCGTTAGTTATATTTAATATGGAAAATATTATTCTTAATTATAATCATCGTATCAACGATTTGCAAATATTAAATTCAATTAAATTAAATCAACAGCTGAATGCTGTATTTTTAGTGGTATACATTTGGAAACGTATAGATATTTTTTTCTTTTTTTTACAAAATTATTATCTTGTATAAAAAATAATAGTCATATATTTCAAGTTTGATAAATAAATAGGAAAAAAACCTTAATCATTATTAATCAGACTTTAAATAATTTAACGAATGTTATTAAATAATCAGACAAATATAAAATATCAATGGTAATATCAAGTTGTCGACTTGATCAGTACGTGCTTCAATAAATGATACGCCAATAACAACAAGAGTTATTCTGATAAGACTAAACAAGTTAGAAATAAATCCTGATGCAGCTAATAAATAAATTACAATTAATTGACTTAATATACAAGCAACTGTACCTTCAACTGATTTTTCACATCCTTTCCATTTTGTTTTTCCCCATTTACTTCCAACTAAACTTGCTGATGAATCACCAATACCAATTGTCAACACACCACTTAGAAGTGTAAGTAAATCGAGATTTGTTGTTGGCATCCAGAGTGGAAATGACATACCAATTAATAAATATATTGGTGTGAGTGAAATTAATGAATCTTTTTCATCAGCAAATACTGAAAATCCAAGTTGTAGAAATTTACCAAATGGTGGTATGTTTAAAAACCTAAGCAGCTGAAAAATATATAAATAAATTATAATATTAAAAATTTAATTATACACTCAAATTGCATACCTCCAGCATCATGAAAATACCCATGATTATACCACTGGCTAAATAAAGCAAAGTAGGCTCAAACATTAAGCCTGGAATGTAAACAAGTACTGCTAATAGATGAAAGATTTTTCTACCAGCAGTTCCTGCATGTGTATCAGATGAAATTTGATTTATCAAAAAACTAGAGCCAACAAGCAAACATGTTGCTGCATAAATAATAAATGTCATCTGTAATCAAATTTTTATTTATATATTTGTTTCTTATCAATCACATATCAATTTACACTCACTCTTTTAAGATCACCAAAAATAAAAAATAACATCCAGAGCAATGGACTTTGATCCAACAAAATATGTAGTGAAGGAACAACTCCAATTATTAGTATGCCAAATGTTGTTATATAAAAATATTTTGTTTCCCGAATTTTAGGAATCATTATGCATAAAATACAAACAAGTCCAACAAAAATAATACCAATTTGTAAAATAATTGTAGCAATATCATCATCATGTAGTGGAGGAAGATGATATCGTTGAGGAAGATTTGTACAAGTTGATAATAAAAATAAAACTATTCCATGAGTAACTGTTGTTGCTTCACCGAGTGTAAAACATTTTGGACATAATGACATCAATTGAAGAACACCCCAAGTACCAATTGAACCAACACTTAGTCCCCAGCTTACACTAACAAGTAGTCCTGCACTTGATTCAGTAAAATATATTCTTTGTAAGCATTAACAAGGTCCAGTTGTATCAACTTATCATACTGGACCTGTTTATGATGTTTATAATAAATAAAAGATTGACAAACATACCTTTGCTTGCCCATAGAAGATATAACATTGAGGTAATTGTTGCTGGTAAGAAATAGATTATTTGAAAATCTTTAATCGATGATTTGTCAATCGTCAATTGAGCAATAAGACATATTGAACTTAGAACTAGACCAACTCCTGTTATTCCAATGAGAAGACATATTTCTGAATAACTATTATCTTCCCTAAGTATTGTTGCTATTGCACTGATACCTACTAATGGCACCAGCCATAATCCTGCACTTGCATTTGGTCTGAAAATATTATAACAATTTCTAAGTACATCATGTCATTACAAAAAATAATAAATAATATATTATGAAATCAATGTGTAACCTTTGATTAGAAGAAAAAAAATCATGACAAATTGATGATAAAACTAAGGTTACCTATATGTTTATTTTTTAATTAGGATAAAGCAAGACTAGTTGTTTAAATAATTACCTGTGTAATACTTTATTATTATCCAATGATTTCAATATTTTTTTATCAACACTTTCATACGTTGTTGTGATCATCTCCATTTTTTTCTATAAACAACAAAGAAATACAACTATCTTTCACACCAAATAACTTAGATGATAATTTGTGTCGCAGATTCCTCTCCACATACTAAATGATTATAAATTCATGACGTATTTCATTAGCAATTAAATTATTAACAACATTGATTATTTATTATATCAAAATTAAGAAAAAACACAGGTTAAAAGTTTTCATTTTAAAACTACATTTATTTTTGTTTATATCAAGTCAACATTTGTCTATGTCATAATTAGTACATTTATTATTATTATTTCTAAAAGTTTGATCAAACAAACATTATATATTATTTTAACCATTGAATATACATTTATACTTTTTATTTTTTTCTTTTAAATTTAATTTATTGGTACTTCACCTGAGGAATGATAAAAAAGAAGTTACCTTTTTGTTATAAAATAAAAATTTTAGGAGTGGTAATTATTGTTTTTTATTTATTTTATTTAAATAAAAATTAAAATATTATTTCTTATCCAATTTTTAGGCTTTTAATTAATAAATATAGGCCGTTAGTTGAATTTTTTGTATGTGATTTCAATCGAGATACCATTTACTCAACATTAAAAATATTCTTTTTCATACTTGAAGAGAGAGATTACAGTTATTTAAGAACTGTGAGTTTTTATAAAATTGATTAAGCCGTTTGTTGATGAATCATGGCTGGTTATTTTATCAGCATTATTTAATTCAGGCTCGATAGCCTTTGCCAGCTGCTTTCCTAATTCAACTCTGAGGAAAAATCATTTAATTAGCATACAACTAAAACGGCATATAATCAATAAGCAATTAATTGTAACTTAAACTTACCCCCATTGATCAAATGAATTAATATCCCAAATGATTCCTTGGACAAATATTTTATGCTCGTACATTGCTATTGAATAAATAAATTAAATTAATTATAAATAAAAATTACAATACTGTTAAGTGGCATTAACAATTACCGATTAAAGCTCCAAGAGTGAATGGTGTAACACCTTTGACAAGAATACTATTTGTTGGACGATTTCCTTCAAAGACTTTATGAGGTAATAAAAGTTTAACTTGCTCATCATTTAATCCAGATTTGACTAATTCTTCTTTAGCTTGTTCTGATGATTTTCCCTTCATCAATGCTTCAGTTTGAGCAAGGAAATTAGATAGCAAAATTTTATGATGCAAATTACCTTGAACCTGTTGATAATAGTTGTATGAAAAACATGAAAAATAAAAATGTTTTTTGTAAAATAAATTACCTTATTGTGAGATAAAACAGGTGCAATAAAATCAGCTGGAATGAGTCTTGTTCCTTGATGAATGAGTTGATAAAATGCATGCTGTCCATTTGTACCAGGTTCACCCCAAACAATTGGACCAGTTGAATAATTAACACTTGATCCTGTTTTTGTAACGTATTTACCATTACTTTCCATATCACCCTGTTGAAAATATGCTGCAAATCTGTGTAGATACTGATCGTATGGTAATAATGCATGTGTTTCAGATTTAAAGAAATTCGAATACCAAACACCTAATAATGCAAGTATAACTGGTGCATTTTTATCCAATGGTGCTGTACGAAAATGTTGATCCATAAAATATGCACCACTTAATAATTTTTCAAAGTTATCAAAGCCAATTGATAATGATATTGATAAACCAATTGCTGACCATAATGAATAACGTCCACCAACCCAATCCCAGAAACCAAACATATTTTTTTCATCAATACCAAATTCTTTAACTTTTTCATTATTTGTTGATAATGCAACAAAGTGTGATGCAACAGCAGCATCATTTTTTAAATTTTCAAGTAACCATAACTTTGCTGATGTTGCATTTGTTATTGTTTCTTGTGTTGTAAATGTTTTTGATGCAATTATAAATAATGCTGTTTCAGGATTAAGTTTTTTTAATATTTCAGCAATATGTGTACCATCAATGTTACTTACAAAATGTACTTTTGGACCAACATGATAGGGTTTTAATGCTTCAGTTACCATTAATGGACCTAAATCAGATCCACCAATTCCAATATTAATAACATCTTCAATTGGTTTACCAGTAAAACCTTTCCATTCTTTTTTAATAACTTGATTTGTAAATTCTTTCATGTGTTGTAATACACTGTTAACATCTGGCATAACATCTTTTCCATCAACTAAAATTGGTGTATTTCCACGATTACGAAGAGCAGTATGTAATACAGCACGATTTTCCGTGAAATTAATTTTTTCACCAGCAAACATTGCATCACGTGCTTTTTCAATATTTCTTGCTTTTGCTAATTCAAGCAAAAGAGACATTGTTTTGTCATCAAGACGATTTTTTGAGTAATCCAAGAGAATTGGTCCATCATTTGGAGTATCAATATTCAAGCTGAAATCATAACAAATACATAATTAATTAACACTAAAGATAAAATAAAAGGATTAAATGTTGTATTAAAATTTGTCATATGTTATTGTATTGATTAACACATGTGATGGTTCAAATGTCATTATAAAGGTCACCTTAAGGTCATGATGAAATATCTCTAAGACTTACCTAAATTTATTAAAACGATTTGCATCTTGTTGAAATAAATTTGCAATTTTTATTTTTGATCCAGTTGTGTTAAAATAATCATCCAGCTGTTTCCAGGCAGATTCGTCAGTTAGTCTAGCTTTTTGCTCCATGATTTACAACAAAAATGTACACACAAAAAAACTGTGTGATCACGACTAGATGAGGCCTTTCGTTGATGTGTTTGATATGTCCCTGGTTTGTCCTTCAAGAAGTTAAAAAAAAAAAAAAATACAATTATTGATAATAATAATAATACAGCCGGTCCCCTCTCCAAATTTTATATAGTTTCAAAGTGTGGCTACATTGTTGCGGCAGCGCCACTGGGTTAATCGATGATTCGGGCAAATTCGGGCGTTGCGGGGAAGTGAAACTCAGTCGTGATCAGTCGTGACTGTGAACTTGAAGCCGAAGGTCTTTGTGTTGTGTTCTTGTGTGTTTAACTGTGTCTAACTGTTGCTAACCGGGCTAAACGGTCATAAGTTATTTTTTCACGTATCATTTCATTATCATTATTTTTTTATCTCAAGCTGGGCTGTGTCTACTTGTGTCTACTTGTTTCCCGCTTAGCTGATTTTCTGGTACAGTGCTTTTTCATTCCATTATTATTTTATTCATTATAAAAATAAATTTTCAACAACCTTTTATGCGTCGCATATTCCACCATCAAAATGGCCGACCGACTAATGCGTTGAAAATTTATTTTTTTATTTCATATTTTTTTACAATTATAATTCATTTAAATTCCCGTTTTATTTATTATTTTGTTTTATTATTTTTTTTTTCATTTTATTTATTATTTATAATGGTGAAAATCGGATGTGTTTAGTGCTTATGAAACCGAGACAACGGCCTTTTTTTTGCCGGCGTCTATCGGCGTCCTTTTTCTTCCCACTACGGCGACCATTGTTCATAATACATTTTTTTCGGTTGATTTTATTGATATTTTATAATAAAAAAAAATCAACTATATATTTATTACAACTGTAATAAATATTTCGTTGGTTTTTATATTATATTATAATAATTATTATCATCATTATCATTATATTATTATCATTATTATTTGTTCATCGGCATCGTTATCATTATGATTATTTTTTTACCCCCATCGTCCTATAAGCCAAAATGCCTAGTAACGCCCACTAAATAATTTATGTTGAAAACTTTTCCCGATAGGTGGCCAGGCCGCCATATTTGGTTGAAAAGCGCGCCATTCTGGTAGCGAATTCAAATTCTATTTTGAACAACATTTTATGAGCTTGACAAAAAGTTTTTTTTTTTTTAAAAAAAAACAAAATTTAACACTAAAAACTTTAAATAATATGACAGCATTTATTATTTTTGCTAATAATAATTTGTTGAATTTTTTTTAATTCTTAAATAAATAAATAATTAATATATTATTTATGACTTTTTCTTTATGTTAATTTATCTTTACGTTAATATTTTTTAATATTTATTGCTGCTTAGAGCGCATTATCGAATTTAACTTTAATTTTTTTATATAGCGCCTTGACGAAATTAATTGGCTGCTTATAAACGTAATTTTTTTTGGTTGAAAGAGCCTGTTTTGTAGTCCATAGCAGTCCATACTCAATTTTATTTGGTATAGTTTAACGTTTCTTTTTTCTATATTATACTATACCATGTCGACTTGATTATGGACTACAAAACCTGGCGAATGTGTGCCATCACATTTATCAACGCACGATACATCAGCTGTTTATTTCTTTCATCATCTTGACAAGATGCCCAAGATTCCGATGATCTTGATGATTTTGTTCACCGGGAACATGGCGGCGTGAAGTGTGCGACGTAACCTCGCTTGTTTCATTATTTTTCTCTATAAAATAATTAGACATAAACAAAGTTACAAAAATGTTATTAACAAAAGCTAATAGGTGCTTTTGTACAAAGCGTATATCATTGTTACAAAAAATACGTGCATCAAGTAGTGCAGTGAGTAGTGCAAGTGAAAATAAATACACAGACTATGTTGAGTATCCTCCAATTCAAGATATCAGTTTTCCTGGAAAATTTAGAAGATATCAAGAAGATTGGCATGAAGAAGTTAAAAAAGTCAAAACAGTTGAAGAAAAAATGATAAAAATAAATATGCCTCGTTTTTGGGGATTCAAGTGTATGATGTATGAAGAAGATAAAATTTTTTACAATGAATTACCACATGCTCAATACATAACACTAACACACGTTATGAAAGAGCCAAAACTTCCATCATGTTATGATAATCTGGTACCATCTGAAACACTTGACTCATTAACACAAGAAATTAAAGGATCCATTGAAGATGCAATTGTGTTTGAACTTGATCAAAGAAAGTAAGTATTTTTATGTTTTAAATAAAGTAAAATAACATTTAAATTATTTGTTTGTTTATTTGTGTATTTATTTATTTATTTTTTTCACCAGGAAACTTCAAGAGTTGCCAAAAAGTATTCTTGATGCACCACGAGCAGTGGAAGATATAATTTGTTCTGCTGTTGCTAAATCAGTCAATAGAATAATGCTTAGTTACTTAGCTAAATACAATCAATATCTCAATGAAATGGAAGTTGATTATGAGCCACGAATTGAAGCTGGTTGGTTTGCTGGTGGAATTGAATTACATGATCATATTATAAGAGGTAGAAAAGCAAGATATTGGAATGATGTATTACATGAACCAGCTGACAGACCATTTCAGTATATTGGAAAGCCATCATTACAATTAAGACATATTCATCCACTAAAAGAAATAATGCCATTATCAGAATGTGATAATCCAGATTTTGATGTACCAAAATATAAGTTTGATCCAAGAACTGTTGGTCATGCTTTAAAAAGACGACACATGACTAATATACCTGGTTTTTGGCCTGGTGCACAAAGTGAATTTGGCTTTTTGTCATATCACAAACGTGGTTATTTGATTAATAGAAATTTTAATGATGATTCTGATGCTCTTAAAGCTCAGGCAATTTTTGCTAATTATGGCTGGCTTTTATCACAAGCATATCATCTTGGTAATTTATTTTATTTATTAATTAATTTTTCAAGCTAAAAAATGTTTGTGTTATACAATTTAAATGTATGATTTATTATTGATTTTTCTTTTTAGGTTTTACAACGTTTAATGATGTTACATATCCACTAGTTAATCAAGCTATTATTACAAATGGTCAATGGTGGTCTTTTTGTATTTATCAATTAAATACAACACTTGTCAACACTTGGCATCATGATGAAAATCCAAAACGTAACATTTGTTGGATGCCTGAACCAATGAAATTATATGAATCTATTGAAGGAGGTAAACTAGTTGGGTTCAATGATGAAATCGTTAAAAATTTAATAAAATTATATTCAAATGCACCTGAAGAACGTGTTGGTATCAATATGAAACCTTATCTTGGTGAGAATGAAAAAGTAATAGCAGATATTGAACATGAAGAAAGAAGAAATTGGCTTGAAAATCGTTACAAGATGCTTGTATCAAATCGACCTAGAAAATTGTAAGTTTATATTATAAGTTTATTATTATAAATATTTATTTATTATGAATTATTAATTAATTAATTTAATTTTAGGTTGATGCCAGAATTATATCATTGGGAAATTATTTACAAGCATCAATTCAAAACAATGCCAATGGAAAAAAGACGTACACCATGGGACTTTGGTGTCAATCCATT
>JAPYYR010002458.1:0-11034 GCA_030523065.1 Aphidius colemani
AAATTCATTATTTTCAATGGAAATTCCATCTTTTTCTCATTAAACTTAATCTATTTTATAATTATTTTATCATCATCATTGGAATTTTTTTTTTTTTTTCTTTTTATTTATAGATTTGTCTTGCTTAATTTTCATATATTTAATTATTTCATATTGATAATGATTAAATAAATAAGTCATTTGCCTGGCGCCACTTTCATCTGTTTACTTAATTTCAAGGTTTTTTTGATATGATATATATTGAATATGTGTTACGTGATTAAAAGTAACAAAAAATATTTAAAATAAAAAAGAGAAATCATGCAATGAAGCTATTTAGAGCACATAAAATAATTGAATAATACATATCTATATATTATAATTGTTTGTAAAACGTAGTAGATAATTTATTAAAAAAATAGATTAAATTTTTTTTGGCAATAATAATTTTGTTTGAATATTTAAAAATAAATTTAAATTTTTATATTTTTCAGGTATGAGACAAGTAGACAACGTTCGTCAGGCGGGACCGGTGGTGTTGGTTTGTCGAATTTGTGTCCAAAATTGGTTGCAAATAGTGGTGGTGGTGGTGTTGGCGGTGGTGGAAATACTGGGAATGGTAACCAAAGTGGAATCAACTTGGGCCATTTAGCTAATCAAGATAATAGCGGTGTTATAACAACTCAAAGAAGTAATAATAATATTAATAATAATAATAATAGTAATAATAACAATCATCATCATCATAATCATCGTCAACGTCAACGTAAAATATCAATTGTAAATCAACCAAATAGTGTTATTAACAATAACAGTGATCGTAAAATATCAAATCGTTCATTATCATCATCATCGTCATCATCATCATTGTATAGTAATAAAAAAAATCAAAAAATTCATGAACAATTTAATGATTCAGCGTCATCATCATTATCATCAACAACAACAATAAATAGTAATGGAACAACAACAACAATTGGTACACCATCACCGAAAAAAAAACGTAATTCAATTGATACAACAAATACTGATATATTGTGTAGTGATATTGATGAAACAATGCCTGTACTTGAAACAACAACTTCAACAATGTCAAAAATACCAGGCATTTGTACAACACCATCAACACCACCAATAAATAAATTAAAAAATAGTAAAAAAATTAATGACGAGGATAAGACTGTAGATCGTAATTTAATTGTTGATAAAAATACAACAACAATAATTGATGATAAAAAAAAAACAGATATACTAATAGATAGTAATACAATTGATGATGTATCAAATAAACCAACATCATCATCATCATCATCAATAAACGTAAAATATCTGGTACGTCATTGTCATCGGCATCATCGTTATCATTATCATCATCATCGTCATCATCATCATCATCAAAATCAATGGAACATACTGATAAAACGAGAAAAATATCAAAAGATTTATCAGATACAATTATAAATGATTATAGAAATAAAAAAATAATAATTGAATCAACGACTTCACAAATTCCAAAAAGAAAAATATCAAATGATTCAACAACAATAAATTGTATTAATAAAAATAATAATAATAATAATAGTAATAATAGTTGTAGTAATAATAATAATAATAATGATGATGATGATGGTGATGATGAAGGTGGAGGAGAAGGTGCAAGTGGAAGTAGTAATAATAGTAGTAAAATTGATAATAATAATAAATTTGAAAGATTAAAAAGTACAAGATTTATGACATCAAAAGTTGATATTGATGAAGAAATAATAATTGATAATGATAATAAAAGAAAAGGTACAAAAATTGATAATGAAATTAAAAAAGATGATGCGACATTTGATGATAATGACGATGATAATAATACAAGTATGAGTGATATTGTTGCTGCTCAGGCAATTAATGAATCTTTAACTGAAATGGGTAAAGTTGTATCATCTAAATTGGATGAAAATAATGGTAATGACGATGATGATGATGATGATGCTAAAAGTAAAACAGAAGCAGCAGCAACATCAATAATGACAACGTCGTCGACGACCACGACGATGACAATTACGACACCAACAATAGTTGTTGAAGATGAAGATGATAATACAGATAAAATTGAAAATTCAAATGATAATAATGCAACGTCAATAATAAATAATGAAAATAATAAAAATACAAGAGTTCAAGATGATACTGTTGAAGGTTTCATTGGTCCAATAGTTGATGAACAAAAAATAGTACCAGTTGATGATGGTAAAAATATAATAATACAAAAAAAAATTCAAAAAGTTGAAGATGACGATGGTGAAAAAGCTGTAGCATCATCACCAGATGAACGTTATTTTAAATATGCTGAAGAACTTGGTCGTGGTAGTTTTAAAACAGTATATCGTGGTGTTGATACACAAACTGGTGTACAAGTTGCATGGTGTGAATTACAAGATAAAAAATTAAATAAAAATGAACGTTTACGTTTTCGTGATGAAGCTGAAATGTTAAAAGGTTTACAACATCCAAATATTGTACGTTTTTATGATTATTGGGAAGTTAATTCAAAAGGTAAAAAATTTATAGTACTTGTTACTGAATTAATGACATCTGGTACACTTAAAACATACTTAAAAAGATTTAAAAGAATAAATACAAAATTTGTTAAATCATGGTGTCGTCAAATATTAAAAGGTTTAAGTTTTTTACATTCACGTTCACCACCAATAATACATCGTGATTTAAAATGCGATAATATATTTATAACTGGTACAAGTGGTTGTGTTAAAATTGGTGATTTAGGTTTAGCAACATTAAAAAATCATAGTTTTGTTAAATCTGTTATTGGTACACCTGAATTTATGGCACCAGAAATGTATGAAGAACATTATGATGAATCAGTTGATGTTTATGCATTTGGTATGTGTATGCTTGAAATGGCAACAAGTGAATATCCATATTCAGAATGTGCTAGTCCAGCTCAAATATTTAAAAAAGTAACAACTGGTATTAAACCAGCATCACTTGAGAAAGTTGAAATACCAGAAGTACGTGATATCATTGAAATGTGTATAAGATTAGAAAAAATTGAACGTCCATTTGTTAAAGATTTACTAAATCATGAATTTTTTGTCGAAGATGTTGGTTTAAAATTAGAAATGATATCACGTGATGCTGCCGTTGCTGATCCTGAATTATCACGTGTTGAATTTCGTTTACGTGTTATGGATTCTAAAAAACGTAGTAATAAACATAAAGAAAATGAAGCAATACAATTTGATTTTGATATACAAGCTGATAATGCTGATGAAGTTGCACTTGAAATGGCTAAATCAAGTTTAATACTTGAGGAAGATGCTAAAGCTGTTGCTAAAATGTTAAAATCACAAATAACTGGATTACAAAGAGACAGAGAAGAAAAAAAGTTAAAAGATGAAAAAGAACGTTTAGATCGTGAAGCTGCTGAATCAACAACAGCTAATGAAAATTTATTACAACAACAACAACAACAAATTTTATTACAACAAGCACAATTACAATTACAAGCCCAACAACAAGCACACATACAATCAACAATAAATATGCAATTACAAAATCAATCAATGAACATGCAAATATCACAACAACAACAACAACAACAACAGCAACAGCAACAACAAAATAACAATGCCCAAGGACAACCACAACCACAACAACAATGTTTACCACAACAAGTACAAATGTCAACACCCCAACAATACCAACAGCCTCAACAACAACAACAACAACAACAGCAGCAGCAGCAACAACAACAACAACAACAACAGCCTCAACAATATCAACCACAACCACAACAACAGCAACAACAACATGTGACAGTTGTTAATCAACAAGCACTCTCAACAAATTCATCACAATGTTCAACACCACAAACACTACAAGGACCTCCACAATTTCCACAAATAATACAACAACAACAGCCACAACAGCAGCAGCAACAACAACAAAATGTACAAGAAACATCACAACAACAACAGCAACAATATGTACATGTAAATCAAATGCAAATACAAAATCAAATACCTCAACAAATGCAAGTTATACAACAAGGACAAGGACAACAAGGACAAACACATATGCAATATGGACAAACACAAATTCAAACACCACCACAAATGCAACAACAAATGCAACCAATACAAATACAAAATAATCAACCTGGTATGCAAATGCATCATCAACAATATTATCAACAAGGGGCTATTTATCAATTACAAATATATCATCCTTATCCAAATAATACAAGTGGTGCTACTGGACATGTTGAGCTAATGCAAACTGCTCAACCAACACAAACAAATACAATTTATTCAAATGTTTCAGCAACACAAAATTTTATACAAAATACATCTCCAATGCAAGTACAAAGTGTACAAAATGTACAAAATGTACAGAGTGTTCAGAGTGTACAAAATGTGCAGAGTGTACAAAGTGTCCAGAATGTACAAAATGTACAAAATGTACAAAATGTACAAAATGTACAAAACGTACAGAATATTCAAAATGTTCAAAGTGTACAAAACATGCAAAGTGTACAGAATGTTCAAACAATTCAAAATATTCAGGCACCAACTGCTGTTGTTAATGTAATGCCAAATAATCAACAACAACAACAACAACAACAGCAACCTCAACAACAAATTCAACAACAACCTCAGCAACAAATTCAACAACAACCTCAGCAACAAATCCAACAACAACCTCAGCAACAAATCCAACAGCAACCTCAGCAACAAATCCAACAGCAAATTCAACAACAACAACAGCAAATGCAGCAACAACAATCTGCAATGATGATGCAAATGCAATACAATGCCCAAGCAACAATGCCAATAACAATGACAAATATTAATCAACAAAATCAATCGACAAATAGTCAAGTTAATCCACAACAATTGATACAACAATTAAATGACAATACTCATGTTGGTATATTTAAACAAGACACAATAGAGAGTGTTGCTTCTATTGTGCCTGATGTTAGTCAATTGAATTTACCATCTGATCATCAGTTGCAACAACAGCCACAGCCACAACAACAACAACCGCAGCAGCAACAGCATGCACAATCAGCAGGTCAAGTGTCATCAACAGATGCTACATCTGAAAATTCTGAAAGTATAACACAACCAGAAAAAAATCGTCCAAAAAGATCAACAACAAAAAGAAAAAAATCTGGTATTATATTAACAGTACTATCAGTTAGCAATGGTGATGGACAATCAATGATGGTTGAGTGTCAATTAGATACAAGTAAACAAAAAACTGTTACATTTAAATTTGATCGTGATGATGTTGTACCATTGGATATTGCAAATGATTTAATTGCCAAAAATTTAATGCCACAAAGTCAGTGTGATACATTTGTCGAATTAATTGATGATATTGTTAAAAAATTACGTCTTGAACCAACAAGAACACTTCCATTGGTTGCACATGGTCCACCTGATCAATCAGCTGGTGGTAGTCCAGTTCATAGTCGTCGACCGAGGGATAGAGATCACAGTCTCGATGCATCCAAGGTAATAAATACAATTTATTTTAATATTTTAACAGGATTAATACAACTAGAATTAATTTATTTAATAAGAAAACGCTGGTTATTTTTTTTTTTTTAATTTTTGATATTATCCATTTGATTGATTTGATATATCGTTCGAAATTGTTGCTAATTTTTTTTCGTAATTTATTGATATATTATTGAGGGAAATTATTGTGTATATTTCACATTTGGACGCAGCAGGTGAGACACGGCTCGCTGACTCGATCGAGCAGTCATCGATCTGCTTACAAAACACATCGTAGGCATCGTTCGGTGAGTTTCAAACTCCCTCAAACACAAAAATACAAAAATATTATTTTTGTTTTTAATCAATGATTAGACAATTTTATCCTGTTGATTTTCGTATTATTTTTTTTAATCAATTTTTTCATTTCTTTTTGGTTTATTCGTTCTTCACAAAAGTTTTTTGGTTTTTTTCCTTTTTAAATTGAAATTTAATTTTTATTTTCTAATTTACTTACTTGTTCCATTCCTTATCTTTTGGTCTGTTATATTTTTTTAATTATTTTATTTCCTTGGTTTTTCATGTGGCGATTTAATATCAACGTTAAATAAAAAAAAAAAAACAAAATATATTAATTACATTAATAAAAGAGTGTAATTAGCAACTTGCGTTTTCTGTTTACTCATTTTAATTTATGATTTATTTATATAATTTGTTGTTTTAATGATAATTGATGATAAGATTGATACAAATTTATTTTTTTTTAATTAAAATATTAATAAATCAAATGAAAATTTCAGAGAGACGAAACATCAAATACTTCATCGACGACAAAACTATTACCAATTGATCATATTATTTCACAAATATCATTGTCTCAAGCTGATAGAAATCAGCAAAATATATTGACTATTGATCAATCTGGTGTGACTGGTGATCAGCCTGGTGCTTCCGAAGAAATATCACGACGTTTATCAACATCAACACAAAATAATGATATGACAACATTAATTTCATCTGAACATCCTGAAAATTCTGGTGAGGCAACGCAAGGATTAGAAGATAATTCAACTGATTCACATAATGTTAGTCTTGATGATTCATCTGATATTATGACAAAATCATCGGGTACTGATTCTTCAACTTTGATACAAGATATCGTTCAAGCTGATGATGATAAAATACCTGTTGACAATTCAGCTGTGACACAAGATAATACACAATCACAAGATAAAGAATTGACTGTTGATTCATCATCTGAAGTTGCAATTAAAAAATCAACACCAGTCAGAAAAATATCAAGATTTTTTGTAAGTCCAGTTGTTGAAAATAAAGGCTTTTCTGGTGAGCCAGAAGTTGTTAGTATTGGAACTCATGATGGTATTTATGATACTAAAAATATTCCAAAACAAAGTGAGGTAGAGACTGTTGAAATTATTCCAAATGATAAAATACATCAACAACAAGTTCATCAAAATATTCCACAACAATCACAAAATTTTAATCAGCCTGAGCAACAACAACAACAGCAACAACCGATTCCACAACAAATACAAACATTTCATCAACAACAAGAACAAATTCCACAACAAATGCAAAATTTTAATAATCAAGTTGAACACATACAACAGCAACAGCAACAAATTCCTCAACAAATATCACAAATGCAAAATTTTAATCAAATTGAACAAGTTCAATTACATCAACAAATATCACAAATAATTTCTCAACCAATGCAAAATTTTAATAATCAAGTTGAACAAATACAACAACAGCAACAGCAGCAGCAACAACAACAACAACAACAAATTCCTCATCAAGTACAAAATTTCAATCAAGTACAAATGGGAGTTAAAATTCAACAAATAGTTGGACAAATGCAAACAGGATCAACGCTAGTTAGTCAAGTATCACAAGAATCAAAACCACCAGAATATACACCAAGTGTTGAGGCAATATCTGTTGAACAAATACAACAACAAGTTTCTCAACAAATACAAAGTCTAAATCAAGTTGAACAAATATCTCAACAGACACAAAATTTCAATCAAGTTCAAATGGGTGGACAGATGCAACAAATGGCTGGACAAATGCAAACACCAACAGCAAGTTTAATAACACAAACAAAACAAGAAACTGTTGTTGTTATGCAAACAAATGTGACACAGCAACAGCAACAACAACAACAACAACAGTCTCTTCCTCTTCCAGTACAGCTTCAGCAACAAGCAACGACAACAGCATCACCAACAACAGCTGATATTGTACCAAAAATTAAAGCTGAAGTTGTATCATCGACACTTCCTGATCTTGCACAAAACTTGGCAAATATATTATCACAACCAAAAACAACTGGCAATAATAAAACGTTATCTCAAACTGGTGGAGCATCTGCAACACACGAACAATCAGTTATTAATACAAATCAATCATCAACTCTTCCAGCCTACCATCCTGAACAGTATTTTCAAAATAATAATCAGCCTGATCAACAACAACAACAACAACAACAACAACAACAACAAGTTAATCAAATACAACAACAGCCACAAGTTGTTCAAATTCAGCAGCAACAAGTTATCCAAGTTGCTCAGCAACAACAACAAGTTATTCAAGTTGCTCAGCAGCAACAACAACCTCAAATCAGTCCATTACAACAGCAACAACAGACTCAACTGAATCAAATACTACAGCAACAAATCGTTCAACAACAACAAGTTGTACAACAGCAACAACAGCCACAAGTAGCTCAAATACAACAGCAACAGCAGCAGTTATCTCAAGTCACTCAAATACAACAACAACAACAACCGCAAGTTAACCAAATACAGCAACAACAGTCACCACAAGTCACTCAGATACAACAAAAAGTTGTTCAAATACAACAGCAACAACAGTCCCCACAAGTTGCTCAGATATCACAACATCAACAACAACAGCAACAGTCAGTTCATGTTCAACAAAACTATTCTGCTGTTCAACATCAACAAGTACAACAGCTAATGCATACACAAAACCAAGGACAACCTGGACAAATTCAAGGACAATTAATACAAAATAATACAAATGTTCAAAATATTGTACAAGGCCAATGGATAATGCCAGTTCAAAATCAATATGTCCAACAAATACCAAATATACAGCATGTACAACAATTACAACAACAACATCAACAACAATCTGGTCAATTAATTCAAGATAATCAAATTGATAATCAATTTACAAATGTACAAGATCAAAATTGTCAATTAAGACTACAAGAAATAAGTCATATTAGAACAGAAACAGATTCATCTGTTGATTGTAATTCAATAAGTCGACGTACCAGTAGTGATTGTCAATTATTGTCAGATAATGATTTGACACCAGAACATAATAATATTGAAACAACTGATTCAATAGCCTATCCTCAACATCAAGCAATACATCAAACACAACATCAACATCATAAATTGAGTCAACAAAATTCACTAGATAAAGTTGTTGATATTGGTCCACAATCAATTGCTGCTCTTGGACAAAAACTTGCTGAATTAACTAGTCATCCATCTGAATCATTGGCTGTTACAACACCAATTCCACAACAAGCTGATATAACAACATACAATCATCAAGTACAAAAAATATCAGCTCATGTTGCATCAAGTATACAAAATGTTAATGTTAATTCACCACAAACAACAATACATTCAACTCCAACAAGTCATATTGATCAAAGTGTTATGAATGTATTTGACAATAGCCAATTATTAGATAATCAATATAGTCAAGTTGTTGTTGATAATTCAAATATTGAAAATACAACAGCTGTGGAAACAATGAGTCCAAGCAAGGATAATGTTAAATCACGTACACAAAAAACAGGTGGCTCACAGTTGCATGATTTAGATCGTGAACTTAATAAAATTCATCAACGTAATGATGCTATATCTATGACACCATCATTGCCATTGATGCCGTCAATATCAGCTATGAATCACATGCAACAAATTTTGTCTCAAACATCAATGCAAACACCACAAGGACAAACTGTTGTTCCAATGACAAATATGTCTGTTGTTAGTAATAATAATAATAATTCAGGTATGAATACACCAGTTAATATGGAATATTCTGATGATCAAAGAGCTGTGCAACAACAAACACCACAACAACCAGTAAGAAAAATATCACGTTTTATGGTATCGAAAGTGGCTGGACCACCTGCAGTTGATGTACATCAACAACAACAAGCTTATTGTCAACAAATGGGTTTACCATATCAACAATCAATTGATGAGCCAAGAAATAATAATATTCATCATCAAAATGATGAAGGACAACATCAACAGCAACATCAACAGCAACAGCAACAACAACAACAAAATACTATTCAAGTAATACATAGCCGTGAAAGTTCATTACCACCACCATCAAGTGTCATGACAACGTCAATTGGACATACTGGAATTGATTTAGATAAAGAAGAAAGAATTACATCTTCATTAACACCAAGTGAAGAATATCAATTGTTGATTAAAAGACAAACATCAGAATTAGAAACGCTACAAAGAAGACACAGAGATGAATTGGAAAAATTTCAACAGCATCAATTGCAGTTATTGATACAACAACAACAGCAAGCGAGTGCATTACATCAACATCAACATCATCCGTTGCTCTATCATACTGTGGCGACAACTGTAACAGGTATAAATTATTATTATTATTATTATAAATTTAATTATTGATTATTAATCAATTCATTTTTATTAGGACCATCACGACCACTTGGCGTGGAGGATTATCTAATGTTCAGTACAGCACCACAAGCATCATTTAGACGTGGTTATTGTCCAGATACAGAAGAAACATTACGTTTAGCAACACAAAAATTAATACAAACACCACAACAATCATCATCATCAACAACAACAACAAATATTCCACATGCCTATGTCATACCAATTGTCATGCCATCAACACAACAAGTTACAAATTATTCACAAACATCTGATGAACAAATAATTGGTTCAACGAATGGATCAACAACACATCAGCAACAACAACAACAACAACAACAACAATGTCAATTTCCTCAAATACTACAAACAGATGTTACATCATCAAATGGTGGTAATTCAAATAGTATTACAACAACACCAATAACAAGTACTGGTACATCTGGATATATACATTATCATGAACCAGGTGCACTTGCTAATTTTCAAGCATTTAGTTATTCACCACATGGTGGTTTATTTTTACCAGCTGGTTATAGAATTGTTTATGCGCCAACTTCTGGTACACCACAATCATCACAACCAGCTACACCAGCAACACCACGTCTTGGTAATTCACATGATGGTACACCACCAGCTGAACCACATCATGAACAAACACAATTAAATCATAAAAATATAGAACAATAATTTCTCTCTCCTCAAATAATATATAATATATATTTTTCCATTACAACAAATTTGTTTTTTTTTTTTTTTTTTTTTTTTTTTTTTTTTTTTTTTTTTTTTTTTTTTTTTTTTTTTTTTTTTTTTTT
>JAPYYR010002459.1:0-17256 GCA_030523065.1 Aphidius colemani
TCTCTTCGGTAGTATAGGGGTGAGTATCCCCGCCTGTCACGCGGGAGACCCGGGTTCAAGTCCCGGCCGGAGAGTTTATTTTTTGCTATCTTTCTTTATTAATTGTCATTGTTTACATTTCAAATTTATGATTATTATACCTGTCATTTTTTTTTTTTTTTAAATTAAAATTATGCCATGCATAATTAGCGACGCAAAGTTGAATAATCATATAATTCTCGTTTATCAAAATTCAGAGGAATTTCCAACTTCAAGTATATACTTACTTACTTACTGAATTTCCCGTAAAATAATTCCTAAAAAAAAAAAAAAAAGGAACAACGAAAATATATAAATCATAAATATTCGTCACTTACATTAAACATACTGATTTAATTACTGTAACTCAATAAAACCCTACATTCATAAAAATGATGAATCTTTTATTTCCGTCAAGTCGTGAAATGATAAAAAAACCTACACGTTAAATACCATACCCATGTGACAGAAAAAAATAGTTAAAAAAATAAGAATAATATTGAATGAATGTTATTTGCTTTTTTTGTTGAGAAAAAAAAAGAAAGAAAAAAAGCTTGTTAATTACGAACGACGAGGATTTATGATAATAAATGTTATTTCGAGTGGAGTTGAGTATCAAAAAACAGCAGGAGGATATACAACTAAAAATGAGAGTGACTGAGTTAGTAGAAAATAAATAACGACAGTTGCGCAAGTGGGTACAGGAGCCAAAACGTGTGCGGGTTTCAGTCAGTCTGTCGATAGTTTCGGCCAGATGTTTGGCCCAGAGACCTCACCAACTCGATACGTATATGTTTATCAAATTGACCTGTACTGCAACCCAGTATTTCAAGAAAAAAAAAATAAAAAAAAAAACAACAACAATTTTCAAAAACCTCTTCAGTTCATTTTTCTTGAAAAACTTTGATAAAAAAAGAAAAAAATTCAACTAAAAAAAAAAACGGTAAAATTATTTGAAAATAGGTAAAAAAAAGAAAAAAAAAACTTTTATTTTTTAAATAAAAGAAATAAATAAAATAAATATATGAAAAAAAATATTCAAAAGAGTATAAAAATGTGGGGTTTCAGTTTTCAAGAAACTGGAGTATTTCCCATGGCTCTGGACACCACAAGTGGACAATAGCCTGACTGAATAGTTCTCGTTATTGCTTGTGGTAAAACGAATCTACGCAATATTTAACTCACACAGATATATAAATTGTAAAAAACACATTTAAAATCATTGGCTATTTGTAAAAGATAAACATAAAGAATCTGATTTTCCGTTGGTCAAATAAGGGTTGCAGTAAATTTCTTAATTCTATTAAATTCATTGATTCATTTTGTCACATTTTAGCTGAGCGTTTAACGATAAATCAGTGCTACAATGTTAAGAGTGTCTTTTTCATGCTCTAGACACTGATCTAACAGGCGGCTTCTATATCTCTAGGCGTCGCGGAAACGACTTTCTAGAATTTTAGGGTGGAAAAAAAAACGTGTTGTCCATTGACCATCAGTTTATATATATACGTTTATAACAGATATACCCCTGGTACCTTTTTCGTGATCTTTTTTTTTTGGACTTCTTTGAACAGTGGACCCTGATCGTCCGTAACATGTTCTTTTAATTCGACATATTGAATTCAAACGTCCAGCTATACTCTTTTTTATACTCAAAAAATTTATTTATATTATGTATTGTTACGTTTTTTTTTTTTATATATTTTTTATTCCGTGAGAATGAAAAAAAAAACACCTTCAATTTGATGTTTTTTAAAAATAAATTTAAATTGCGCTGAGAATTTTATTTTTTCTATACTTGAAAAATTTTATTGTCAAGTATTGGAAAGTATTATCAAAGTGAGCTTTCAAAATAATCAAATCTATGAAAAATTTTCCTTTTTTTCTATTGGTTTATATAAAGTTATTAAGATACTCTTTAAAAATAATAAAAAATTTCATTTTTTTTTAGTCAAATCATCTTTAAAAACTATTAAATTCTTTGAATAATATATTCAACAGACAAAAATTATTATTTTTATTATTCTCATAGTTAAAAGTAAAATATAAAAAATACATAAAAGTATTTTTATATTTTTGATTGATCAATTCAACCCCAGCAAGATGAATCAATCCAAAAGAAAATTGTCTTTGTTATATAGAAATATATAAAAAATATAATTCAAAAGTAAATAAAAAAAATTATAATGCTTCTTGACAATTGGTATATTTTTATATCGATAAATAAGGATATCCTTGTCATAAAAAAAAAAATAAATAAATGTATATAAAATATATATCGTCCAGACAAATTGTAGCAAGTATATATCCCGTCTTACCCACCAAGATCAGTCACAGCGGGATAAAATCCTGATCGTGTTTCACGTTCTACCACCTTCGAATATACGTGCGGGTGTATTTGTCTCATCAAAGTAAATTTTTCAACCGCATATTTCACAATCCGCGAACTCTTTTCATACACTCTGTATACTTGAAAATCCCCTGTTAGTTTCAATTCAACAACCCTCTCTTTCTTTTTATTTTTCTACTTTCTCTCGTAATTCAACGACAAACATGAAAGGGTTTGTTTCGACAGGCATTTTTTTCTTCTTCACCTCAAATGCGATTACATAGTGATTGAAAAAATATATTTCCAAGCCATCTTGCCATCAAAGAATTTTTATTTTCATCTCAAAAGAGTCGTCTCAGTATGAAAAGTAATTTGCTATATATATAAAAACAAAATTTATATATAAATTTTTTTCAATTTTGAATTTTCACGTTATAAAATAGGTGTTCAAGCGTTATAAGAAATCCTGTAGACTTTAATACACATCACAAAAAAAAAAAAAACACAAATATCTCAAGCGTTAAATAAAAAATATACACATTTATTCGATTATTTAAAAAGGGTTGGTGTGTTAAACTGCAGCCAAATACATATATTTTATAAATTTAAAAACATTTGGTTTATAAAAGATTGAAAATAAATATAAAAAATGTTTATAAGAAAAAAAGGGAGGAAAAAAAAGGTTTATATATAAAAAAAAAACAAAATTCTAGAAATTTTAAAGTGAAAACATGGGGTTAGTATTCATTTAGGTAGGACAGATACGAATCATTGTTGTAAAACCTAATAGGAGTTTCACTTTTAAATAGAAGAGAGAAATAGATACTGAATAACTTTAGATAGATCAGCTGCAAGCAATAAATATCCACAGCCCTTTCAGCCAGCATGGCGATATAAATGTTTTTTTTTTTTTTCTTATTTTTTTTTTATTTTCTGTAACACGCTTGCCCACTGTTAAACCATCGGGATTTTTTGTTTTGCTGACCATACATTTGACTCTCAAAGAATTATTGCGTTCTATTCCAAATGACATAGACAAACTCTTTTGAATTTTTTTTTTTCATTCTTGATATATATAAAAATCCGTAACGGGTGGTCATCCGCAAGATCGCTTTGATTCTCATACACACAAATGCATCATTGACATTATTTTATTATGCAAAGTAAATTTTATTTTTATACATTGCCCTTTAAAGCACACAAAAATATAATTACATCATATTATGAATGGTTTCTATACCTGAAATATATTGAACAATATTTTATTTTCCTATCTTGGAAGATAAAAATATAAAAAAACTTGCGAGAATGATTTTTTTAGATGTTATTTCGTTTGTTTGTGGATTATCAGACAAACATGCGGTGTTGTTTGTACTGATAAATTTTAGAAAAAATGATAGAAATTTAAAAATATATTAAATGAAAAAAAACATATAGCAAGACGTTAATATTATTGTGGTTTAATTTCGATAAGATCAATGGTTCAAGTTTAAATATCTTATCCATGTGCAATCATCGTAAATATTAAGTATAATTTTGGTGCAATAAAAGCGGTAAAACTAAAAGAAAAATAAATAGTTTATATAGATCAAGATTTCTGTGAGAATTAAAACTAAACACAAATAAAATAAATTATTTATTTTATTTTCTATTGACTCTTTTTTAATGTTATTTGAAAAAAAAAAACGCATTTATTTTCATTAAATTTGTCGATGCATATATAAACTCCGATTCAATAATAAAAGCCTTTTTTGAATTTAAAAAGAATTAATTCAATCAAATGAACCCTTGGAGGGTTTAATAGAAAAAAAGTGCATCAAAGGATTGAAATAACAAGTGGATATTTAAGAGGGATAAAGAATCTATTGAAAATTGTGAAACATTTATTTTTTAATAGTAAAAAGTTTCGAAATATCTCCGCGTATTTCTATCACGAAAAAGCAGCACTTCATAGGAAACACATCGACATTTGGGTTTTTACTTTATCGACAAAGTGAACTCAATTTAAAGTATCTATATAATAAAGAGAAGTGACCGGTTCCATAAGCGTTTGGAAGACCATGCGACAGCTTATGGCTTTCCAAACACAAAAATTCAAAAAAAAAAACATAAAAATATGAACATAAGCTTAACCCTGGCAAAGCCAGGTACGGCTAACTAGTTTATAATAAAAAATTGTTTATTAAATTTTAATTACATATTCATACATAATTAATTTTTATAATTCAAAATTTAAAATTGTACTTTTATTTGAGGGCAGTAAGTACTTGTATAACTTTTTTTTTTTTTAAATAAATAGAAGAACAACGAAATTATCACCAAATCATGTTGATAGCTCCTTTATTACGAGCCATGGGATTCAAGCAAAGAGTAGTAAGAACATCAACAGCCTCACTGCCATCATCTTTTGCATAAAGAGTTGCTCTTTTGATGCTTCTTCTTGCAAATGATCTTCTTCTCAGTGATCCAAGTATTCTGTCATCTTTTCCTGACTCAATTCTTCTGTAAGATCTTTGCTTAAAAGGAAGAGAATTAATTCTGCTATTTTTAAATGAAGGTCTTTTCAATATTTTATTTCTACCACTTGAATCAATTGAATTTATTGTTCGTCTACTAGTCATTCTATTGTCATCATCACCAGGCTGTGGTGCTCTTCGTTTTTTAATTTTTTTTCTTTGTTTTTCATATGTTCCTTGATGAGTTTCTTGTCTTCCAGCGAATTCTCCAGTTAAACAAAGTCTTGTTATATTTTTTTCTGGCCAAGAATATCCAATTATTGGTAAACCACATGCATTATGCATTCCAACAAGTGGTACACCAAGTGTTCTATTTTTTCTATCAGAATTTGACAATCTTACAAGCTCACTTGATCTACCACTTGCTCGTGCATTACTTTCGTAAACTGATATTTTTTGTAATACATTGCTACATTCATGTTCAGAATTTTTATTATTTTTTTTGTAATTATTCATATGTTCTTGTGAATTATCAAATGAATCTTGACAATAATTATTTGTTCTCGTAAAATTATGTGGTTCTTCTAGAAATCTAAATTTCGGTATAAATTCAGAATATTTTTTTGATGATTCTTTTGATTGTTTTTTATTTTTTAACTGTTTTTTTTTATTATTTTCATAATAATTATCATTTTTTTGATATGATGAAACTGTTAAACATCCTTTACGATTGTTATAACTTCTAATTGGTCGTTCAGGTTCAGATAAAAATGATTCAAATTGCATTTGTGGTACAACAGGTCGATTAAGTGTTTCTATATTTTGTAATAATGATGCACGATAATTTTTAATTGGAATACTTCTAACAGTTCCTTTTGATTGTTTTTTTTTATCACATTGTTTATCAGATTTTTTTGAACGTTTTGAATGTCTTTGGCATTTAGATTTTTGTCCAGTTAAAGGACTTGAACTTGATGGTCTATCAAATGACACATCAACTGCTCGTTCTTCAAAATAATTATCATTGTTTAATTGATTTCTTGTAATATCATCTTTTGATTTTTTCCATTCTTCAATTATGCTTTTATTAACAGGTAAATTATTAACAGTTTGACCTGATTGATTTTGACTATCAGGAGATATTTCATTTTGTTCCTCACTGCCCTCAAGCCACCTTCAGGATTTACCACCAAATGTTGATCCTGTCATATGCATTCTATTTTCAATTCCTAAACCTGAAAAATATTTTCAAAATAATTCATTATATTTATTTATTATTAACATCAATTATACGAGTGTAGAATAAATTACCATAATCATGATCAATCTCAGAAAAGGGAGAACGAGTCAATGTTTGTGTTGACGTAAAATTAGATTGTTTTGTTTTTTTTTTAGAACTTGTTTTGGTACATGCAAGTACTGTGCTAAGAAGAGCACTTATTTCAATGAGCATCAGTACAAGTGCTATTCCTAAAAATAATAGAGCCTGATCTTGGGTCCATTTTTCAATCATATCCAAACAACCCTAATGAAACAAAAGATACACACAATTTTATAATTAATTCAACTATTTTATTGAGTTTAAAATAATTGTACCATTGAATGACGAGCTCGTTGATTTTCTTCTGGATTACGTGTTTGACATAGAGTTAAATTTTTTGGTTCTGGATTTAAAAATGCATCAATTGCACCTGTATTGTTAAGTGTACAACATGTAAGTGGTACAATTAATTCCCTTCTACTGACTTCCTGCAATCGCCACCAGGAGATACCATAATTGTAACTTCCGTTAATTCCACAACAGGAAAACTATAAAAAAATATGTTAATAATTATTAAATTAAAAGGGAAAAATTAAGCTTTTATTTTCCTACTGTTGTTTGAGCGAGATCCAAAGCAGCTGTAAACTGTTCACGTCCAGGTAATGCATAGTTTCTTTGTAGGGTACGAATCAATTGGCTTGGTCGAACATCAACACCCAACAAGTGAGGCCAAAATACAGTCAATACACAAATTGAAAATTCACCACATATAAGTAACACTAACGCACTGACATACTGCAAAAAAAAATTTATAATTAATTTATTTTTTTATTCAAAACAACAAGCATTATTATCTTGATTTTATTATTATTTTTTCAATTGATTTTAACACATTTAAAAAGCTGAAAGACTTTGTAACACATGATAAAATGTGTTCATGGTACAGTGAAAATGCGAAAATAAACAAGCAATGTAGGAATAATTAAACTATTCTGATAAAACTATTCAGAAAATCCCTCTTTTTTTATTTATCCGCATGTCTGGGCGTTAACCACATAATATTTCTGTTCGTCAGCGCGTGACAACACAAAAATAAATATTGGAATCTTTACAATCAACACCATACAACCTATTTAATTCTGAATATATATAAAAAATTGCATTCAATGCACAACGAGTTTGTTGTAATTAGATTTTATTTACCGATTGAATAATGAGATAAACGATAATCTTAAAAACTTACTGTAACAGTTATGCAGCAATTGAATAAACATGAAGCCCAACAACCAAGAAGACCTGTGATTGATATTAAAAATCCAACTCCAACAATTCCAAATGATAAATAATAAAATAATGGCTGATTTGGATGTTCATCACTTGATCCAAGTAATCTTGACATTAAAACTCTTTCATTGTCAATCATCAAAAGAATTCCCAATGACATCAAAGCAAATCCAGACATCTAAAATAATTTAAATTATATCTCTTCTTTTGTTCTTAAATATAGACTAAATTATTACCAAAAAAATCATGTTTGAACAGCACACAAGTGCCTTTGAACCGGTCATTTTTTCTTCTTCCATTTAGAAAAAAAATGAGTAATTTTAAATTAAACAAAAATACAATTTAATTTCACATATTGTTTGCTTAAAAATAAAAATAAACAACACTTTTTGACAAGCTTTGTCTTGTATGAATGATAACACTTGGAAGTCTAGCACACAACTGGTGAGTATGCTCCCCTGCAAATATGCTCTGGTTAAAAAATTTTCAAACACACGTTGTTGAGTGTTTTCATGCGAGTCGTATTCGAATAAACAAAAACGGAAGGAAGTATGGACATAGGAAGGGGTCAAAATAGGAATTATATATTATTCAAAATTATAAACATTTTTTCCTTTTTTAATTGTCTTCATGGACCAGTAATTTCACATATTGCAACAGCAAAATTTGACTTTTTCAAATAGCTTTTTTGATGTCTCTGTGGCTTCACCTTACAGTAAAATAAAACTTTTGATAGTAAAATAAATTTTGATAGTAAAAAATGATTATATAAATAAAAAAAAAGGAAAAATAACATGAAAGAATTTATATATTATTGTAGGTGTTCATAGAGCCTATCTCCTGTAATACGCATTAATTTAACGATGGGTTATTTGGACAAAGCTTAATAAGGCCAAGCCTATATTAAGAATTAAAATACTCTGTGTAGTTATCAGCTCATATTAACAATTAAAATATATTGATTTTATAATTTGTACATTTAAAAATCAAGTTTACTTGAACCACCTCCACCACTACCACAACCAACTGATGAACTATCATCCTGTTCACGATGTGCATCACCAAGTTCTGGTGGTAAATGAAGTACCTGAAATATAATTTTATACGTTTTATTAATGAAAAATAATTATTAATATTTTTAACTATTTTAAATTACCTCAATGACAAATTTTTTTCGTCTCATTTTAAATGCAAGATCAGTTGATTCTGGACAATGAGCAGCAAATGTATTGAGTGCTGATAATTTTTTAACATGAAGTAAACCATGATAGTCTCTAAATATTGGATTTGCTTCTTTTGGTGATCCAATAAATGATTCTAATGAAATTGCAGTATCAGAAATATGTTCCATTCTACCAATAACTCCACCAATATTATCAAAATTTTTAACTGGTACTGTTATTGCAGCAACTGCACATGAACTTCTTAATAGTGATTTAAAGCAATATAAAAATTTGAGGAAATCACTTTGAGTATCTTCTTCTGTATCACACAGCCAAAGTCTTGATCCCAATGATTGAATTCCAATTCTTAAAATATTTCTTTTTTTAATATCATCAGTAATACAAAAACCTTCTTGTTTAATTTTCAATTGTATTTTTTTTAACAGATCAATATAGCAGTTATTTTTAAAACCAGTTGTATTAAAAGTCAGGTCATCACCATCCCAATAAGTCACATCAGTATTATCAATTATATTACTATCCATGTCTTTAGTTAAATCATAAAAATGACCAAATGTTTGGCCACTTTTAATTGATGAATCAGTTATTTTCATATTGTGATAACGCCATGCAATTTGCATTTTTTCATCTGAACGATTTGAGCTTTGTACTGGTGTTGTTGGTGTCTCATTAACAACAGCTGGTAATTTTGTTATTAATTGTTGTGGTTTTGTGTCTTGTGATGCAACAAATAATGCATGAGTTGATACAGCACCTTCAGCCAAAAAATATTTAAACATAACACTTGCATGATTGTTGTAAGTGTCTTCTTCAATTAATAACAATGTTCCAATTGGTAAACCACCTCCTAAAATAATCATTTATTATTTAATTATAACTTCTGAGATATTTATTTTTAATTATGCTACTCACCAATAACAATATCCAGTGATGGAATGCCTGTTGATACAAGCAATTGAGAATTTATTTTTGATGGTTTTGTTCCTGGAATTGGTGGTACTTTTCCTCTCAGCTGATTTTTACTACTAGCCATATTGTTTATCTATTTTTTTTCTTTGTCAATTATATATTTTTAAATACCATTAACATTATATTGTTGTGACAATGTCAGTATGTCACGTGCAACAACAATTGTCAACAATTATATGATAAAAAAATTAAACGTGCAAAACATAACTTAACCTCAATGAACACAATCGATAATAAATAAATTTACATCATCAACAATTAGCAGCACAAAATTCTACTTCATCAACAATCATTTTTTTTTTTTTTTTTTTTTTTTTTTTTTTTTAAAAAAAAAAATATTATTAATACAATTATTTTTGAATGTAAAAATATTTTTAATTTAATTATTCAACAATAATTAAGGCTCATCTACATCATTATTTTCAACCAATGAAAAAAAAATTAAAATTAATTTCCAGGTGTGTGTGTGGATTTTATCAATAATTATTTTAAAAATTAAAATTATATTTTTAATTTTAATAATTAACAGGATAAATATATCGAAATATATCAATAAAATATATTAATAAATAATTTTTAATAATAATAATAATTTTTTTTTTTGTATATTTGTTGTCTCGAGTGGTCGTGCCTTCTTATCCCCCCACAGTTAAAAAAAAAAATCAACCCGTCGTCCAAGTTCCTCTTTCATTTTCCAACTTGATTCTCAAACGAGACACTCATTTTGTTGGGGTCCCAGACTCGGTGCGCATGTGGTCACAGGCATCTCGCATTTTTTGTTAATTTTTTGTTCGGTCATTATAATAATTAACTATTAAATAAATTTGTCTCGTTATAAACAATTAGTTTGTTTTGTGTTAAATATTGTTATATTATTTATAAAAAAAAAACAAAGTTTAAAGTTAAAAAAAAAAGAGGGAGATTCTTGATATTTATTGCAAAAAAGTAATGGCGTTTTTGAGAACAATACCGCGTGTTTCTTCAAGAAAAAATATAGTTAAGTGTTTTGGATTAACAGATTTATCAAGTAAAATAAATAATGTCGGTATCAAAACATCATCACAATTATTACAAATTACGGAACGCAAATATTCCAATGATGCATCAGCATCATCACAGTCTGGTGTTTGTGGCATCAAGCCGGCATCCAGGCAGATCGATTCATTGGACCTCAAATTTGATGATCCGATAGCTTCGTTTAAAAGCAAAAAAACCATGGAACTTATTAGAGCCTATCTTGTTTACCAAATATGTACAATTGATTTCGTCGTTGAAAATAACATGAAGGTATATTTATTATTAACAATTTACTCATTTTTATATGTTTTATTGTATTTTTATTTTTTATTCAGGTATTTATTGGTTAGCCACAGATGGCTGTGTATTTAAACAGCACGTTGTTTTGGGATTATAATAATCCAAACCAGTTGGCAAACTTGGTGGATCAAAGGCGTTGCTTTTTTTTTTTTTTTTTTTAACTATAACCTTTTTATAATCCATTTTACTAGTCACATGTTTGCTATCTTTTTTTTTTTTCTCTAGAAATTTTTTTATAATTATTAACAAGGAAAATTCCATCTTATCAGTATCTTTTTTATTTTTTTTATTTTATTCTGAGTAGTATATCCGTTTCCGCTTCATTTATTTTATAAATTTACTTTTTACTTACTGAATTTGTGTTTTGTATATTTTTAGAATTTTATTTCAAGTACAAATCGTCTCACACTTGATATTTGAAAAAAAAAAAATAATATTTTATCTATTTTTTTATAAAATATTTTTCAACAATAGTTGTAGATAATTTATTTATAAATATTGTCTGATAGCTTTTTTTTTTTTCTATTAAAATCAACTGGTTTTAACGTCATGGAAATTTTAGAAAAAAAAACTAAAATTAATTGTTTTTTTTTTGTTTGTTCTTGTCATATTTGCTTGACAATATTTGAGTTTATAAATAAATTTATTATCGATTTTAACAAGCCATATTACGACCTAATAGATTTACTTGAAAGAAAATTAAAATTAATGTTTGTAGATTAATTTGTGACCTTGAAAAATTAGAGTATAGTATCCAAATAATTCTAAATTATTTAAAATAAAACAAACATAATTTGTTGGCATGAAAAACACTTGCCATCGAAAAACAACCAAATTTTTTCTCACACTAAATTCCAAGGCCAACATTTTACGTCTCAAATTTATATATTTTTTTTTACATTTATTATTTTACCGTTTCAATTATTCATTATTAACCAAGTATGCGACATTTATCAATGTTTTTTTTCCTTTTTTTTTTGCAAATATAGCTGTTGTTTGAATAACTTGGCTGACTACAAAATTAACACTTGTATTTATGCAATGTCTAACACGTGAAAAATAATTAATTTTCCAATTTGCGTAATAAATAATTGAATAAATAAAAATGAGACATAAAAATAATCCCGGATATATATATTGGCTAAAAATGTGTCAACAAAATTTATTTACATTTTTTATTTCAAGTTATTTAACATGACTGATAAGTAAGTAGATAATTCAAGGTCATCTATATATTTTTTTTTCTTTTGCTTGTACTGAATAAGATAACAATGATAATTCTCTTATAATCTACGTTTTATTGGTTGTAAATTTATGAATGAAAAGAAAATCTTGTTAATCTTTTTTTTGCTAGAATAATATTCAGACAAGATTACATCAAAGAAGGAAAAAAAAAAAATACACTTGATGTTTGAATTAAAATTTAATTGAATTATAATTTCATTCAACTTGTTAATCAATTCAAATTAGCTTGATGATATTAACTGAAATAATAAGTAATTTATTATTCTTATCAATAAATAACAATTAATATTTAAATTTTATTTATCTTCAACTTGCAATCACTTTGATCAACCAAAGGATTTCATTTCAATCAACAGGGTTTCATGTTTTATTCACATTCATTCTCCAAGTTTATATATCATTGATGACTGAAAAGCAATTCAATCTTATAAAATATAAATAAATTAAATTATTTTTTTCTCTTTTTTCTAATCAGTCAAATGAAAAAAAAATATTTTATTCTAAAAAAACAAAAACACTTCAAGGTTTTATTTATATCTATCTATTTACATGATGGAATTACATCGGTGACTTGAAGCTATCAATAATATCAAATATATATTTTTTTAAAAAATACTTTAATGTCATTTCCTGCAAATGATTTGCAGGTCTCTGATTACACGTTTTTAAATAAAAATAGTAACTAGTTTGAGTCAAAGTCCAACAACAATAATGACCTATAATACAAAAATTTCAACTAAAAAATATTTAACTTTATATTTTTAAAATGTCAATAGTTCGATCATCAGAAAATACTTAAATTAATAGCAAAAAAAAATACCTAATAAACTTATCAATTTATTTACAAATATTAAATAAAATTTGTTTGTTTCTTTTTAGTTTATGAAAGCAGCTGAGTCAATTCTTGGTGCAAGGCTCTTTACATGGTTAATGAAAGGAACATTTTATGGTCATTTTGTTGCTGGTGAAGATGAAGTGAAAATCACGCCAACACTTAAAAGACTTCAAGAGTTTGGTGTCAAACCAATACTTGATTATTCTGTCGAAGAAGACCTATCACAAGAAGAAGCTGAAAGACGTGAAGTAAAGTATGTATTAAAAAAAAAAAATAAATAAATAGTAAAAGTAAACTTAATGATGGATAAAAATAATTTAATTACAGAGCTTCAGTGTCAGAAGCAGGTGATGAAACTAAAGAGGGTACTCTGAAAAAGTATCACGTTGATAAATCTTTTGCTGATAGACGATACAAAGTATCATCAGCAAGAACATACTTTTATCTAAATGAAGCTTCCTGTGAACGTAACATGGATATTTTTATAAAATGTCTTGAATCAGTATCAGGTATAAAAACAAAAATAACAATTTATAAAACTCGTTCTTCATTGATTAAATTGTATATTAATTATTATAAATTAATTGTTTTAGCTGCTTCACAAGGAATGGGAATCATTGCAATCAAAATGACAGCACTTGGACGACCACAATTATTGGTTAGTAATTAATTTATATTTTTAAAAAGCATTTAATTAATTTTTTTTAAATTATATTTATTACAGCTTCAATTGTCTGAGGTTATTATGAGAGCACGTCAATACATGTCTGATGTTGTTGGTGGTGAGGGTGCTGTTTTAGCTCATCATGCTAAACCAGATGATTTTAGAAAAAGATTTGAAGCTGCACAAATTAAAGATGCTGTTCCAGTTCGTAAATTTTTGGACAAAATACAATCTGACAAAGAAGGGTATGTATCAAAATATATTACTAAAATATATCATTTTTTTTTTCTAAATCTCACCAAGACAATATCAATATCATTTAGATCATTTAGATTACAAAGCCTTCTTTTTTTTCTCTTCTTTTTTTCTATTTAATAAATATAATTATTTTAAATAATTTTCTTGGTTTCTTCTGTTGGTGATTATTGGATTATCCAGAAAGTAAGATTCATTAAAAATTATCAAGAGTTCAAACCCTAGCTGCATGATTTTCAAAAATAAATAAAGTTTATTAACTCGGATTTTTTATTTAGAAATATAACAAATATTATTTGATTGATGTTGTAATAATAATATATAATTTAGCAATGATTGTTAATAATTAAAATGTTTAAAAAATTACAGTGTCATCCACTTGTTCCCTTGGAGTGGCATTCTTGATGAAAATTATGAATTGAGTGAAACATTCCAAGTTCCTGATATTAAAACTGGTAAAATGGTTAAATTGATGACACAATTGACACCAAAAGAAGAAGAAATGTTTAGAAATATGATAAGACGATTGACCAGTATTATTAATGTAAGTTAACTAATAAAAAAAACGAGCTGTAATATTATGAATTATAATTTTTTAAATATTTTTGAAAGGCTGCTGAAAGATTAAATGTCCGAATAATGATTGATGCTGAACAAACATATTTCCAACCAGCAATATCAAGATTGACCCTTGAAATGATGAGAAAATATAATACGGAGAAGGTAATTAAAATTTTTAAATAAAACTTTGTATTTGTCATGAATATAATTATTACAGAGGATTGAATTATGAAAAATCGTCTGATGAGAAGAAGTACTCTAAGTGGCTGATGAACGTAGTCTATTTTGTCCTAGGCTGTTGTATTTAATACATACCAGACGTATCTCAAGGATTCATACTACGAGGTGAAGACTGATTTGGAGCAAGCTGAGCGACAGAATTTCTACTTTGGTGCTAAGATCGTTCGTGGAGCCTACATTGAACAGGTAACGTATTTATTTTTTTTTATTTTGTCGTCAGACTGACAATAAAAACAATCGGGATAAATTAGGAAAGAGCCAGAGCTGCTGCAATGGGCTATACTGATCCAACGAATCCAACTTACGAAGCAACAACTGAGTCTTATCACAGAACACTCATGGAATGTTTGGGAAGGATGAAGCAGTACAAAGACAAAGGAGAAGATATCAAAAAGATTGGTATCATGGTCGCATCACACAATGAAGATACTGTTCGTTTTGCTATTGAAAAGTATGTTATTTTTTAATTTCTGTATTTTTAATTTTGTTTTATTGATTATTTTTTAAACAATAAATTATTTCGTTTTTTAGAATGAAAGAAATTGGAATTTCCCCAGAGGATAAAGTCATTTGTTTTGGTCAACTATTTGGCATGTGTGATTACCTCACTTTTCCACTAGGTAAATTAAAGCTTCTAAATGTCTTTTTTTTTTTCTTATATTTATTGTTAATAATAATGTTGTTTGTTGGTTATTTTTTTCAGGTCAATCAGGATATTCAGCATTCAAATATATTCCTTATGGACCAGTCAAAGAAGTTTTACCTTACTTGTCTCGACGAGCACAAGAAAACCGCGGTGTACTTACTAAAATTAAAAAAGAAAAACGTTTATTATTTTCTGAAATCAAAAGACGAATTCTTACTGGTAAATGGTTTTACAAACCAAAGGGTCATTATACACCTGTGTGAACTCTTAAATATTCATTTTGTGTTTTTAAATAAATAGAAAAAAAAAAGAAACAAATCAAAATGAACAGGAGAAAAAGAATAATTGAAAATCTTAAAAAAATAAAAAAAAAAAAAAACAAATAAATCAATAAACAAAACTTAATTTGAAAAAAAGGTGATTGTGAATTATTAAAAAAAAACAATAAAAATCGATCTTTTGATGAAAGTTTAATAGTGAAAAAATTAAACAAAATGTGTGCATATTTTTTTTTTCTTCTATTTTCATTTATAAATTATTATTTCATTCTTTATTTAATTTTTTAAATAAAAAATTGTTTGATACAATTTTTTATCAACTGATAAATAACATTCGCTTAATAATAATCAGACAAAAATTTTTTAAAAATTAAATATCAAAATGAAAATATTTGCAACTTGATGAAAAAAATCTTTTAAAAAAAAATATGCATCAATATAAAATTTACTTTTGAAATAATAATTTCGTTTAGCGCTAAAATACTTATTCTTATTTTCATTTTTTTTTCAAAATGAATCCAAAGATTAAGATCCGAATTAATTGTTTTTTTTCTTTTGTATTTTGTTGAATATTTTTATAAAACGTGGAATCTTAATTTTCTTGTTGATGACAAAAAAAATAATTGATATAATAGATGAGGATTTTTTGAATTGTGATCTTGTATTATTTTTTTATTATTGAATGATGAAATTAGAAAGAAAAAAATTGTTTGTAGTGAATGATAAATGAGGGCTTATGATCAATTTGCATATGCAGTTTATTCAAGTATTCTAAATTGTAGCCAGAAAAATCGTTTGTTAATTTATCCTAATTTATGTACTTAACAAAAAGAATTATAATTTTTGTCTTCAAAAAAATATTTAAATTCTTTGGGATAAAAAAACACTTAAAAAAGTGTTTAAAAAAAAAAAATCTTTTGAAAATATTATTCTCCGTATGTTTAAAAACACTATTACATTACAATAATTTTTTAAACATATTTTTCAATATATTTTTTAGCTTTTTTTTAAACATTATTTTAATACGACTTACAACATGAATTCATGACTTAAATAGAAATTTTATTTTTCATTAATAGAAATACAGTTCTCTGAAACTAAGTTTCTCTGTGTTAAATTAACAAACGAATTTTTTTATCTTGAATTATCGACTCCGTGACTCATCTATTATTTTTTTTTGTTCATTCTATTGTTTTAAAAATTTTAATTATTGTCAAAACACGAGAGAGTCTAACAATTATCATTATTTTGAATGTAAAATTATACGATTATTAAATACTACTTGCCTCATCTGTATTTTTATTTATTGATCTTTATAAAGAATTATTTAATTATTTAACTCTTATGATTGTTCTTGGTATTGTTGGTATTGCATACATGAATAAATTGGTAATGGAAAAAGGTCGGAGGGTCAAATACACATTAATGTTTCATGCATACATATTCGTTGTTTTTTAAGATTTGATACTTCCGTTGGTTTCTGTTTGCTTGATAGATTTTTAGAATTAACGAGTGAATTAACTCGTTATTGTACGAGTGGATTAACAAGTTAATGTACGAGTGAATTAACGCGTTAATGTACGAGTAAATTAACGCGTTAATGTACGAGTGAATAAACGCGTTAATGTACGAGTGAATTAACTCGTTAATGTACAAGTGAATTAACGCGTTAATGTACGAGTAAATTAACGCGTAAATGTACGAGTAAATTAAC
>JAPYYR010002461.1:0-10834 GCA_030523065.1 Aphidius colemani
TACTCTGTCTGATATTGCAAGAAGTCAAAGAAATCATCTTTTTTTGATTATTTGAATTAACAATCAGCAATTTTATATATATTTATTTATTAAAAAAATTATAATACTTTTTTCTTATTTTTCAACTTCGATTGTTTTTTTTTTACTGCAACCGAATGCAAAGAAGAAATTACTTCAAAACTTTGCCAGAATATTCTAAGGACATCACGAAAGAGTTTGGAGCAATAAAAATCGAAAAATATAATTTTTTGTTCGGAAAAAATCAAGCAACTAACAAACTAGCAGTCACTACTTTTTCTTGATTTTAAATTTAGTTTTTAATTTTTAATTATATCATTATTTCAAAATAAAAAAATTTCAAAATTATAAATAAATAATAAAATAGTGAGCCTGCAACTAGCTTTAAGATGTATGATGAAAATCAAGGAGCGTTTTTCTACGCCCCTACATAAATAATTGTGTTTTATGGAAAAAATAAATGAAAATAAAAAAAACCGATTAAAACCTTAAACCGACATATCTGATTCTGTACATATATAGTTGACAAAATAAATAAAATTTACAACATATAAAGCATCACTTTTAACGAAAAAATAAAACCAAAAAAAAATTTTAACCATATAAGATCATGTCACGCCTTGATCATAAAAAATAAAAACTCCCATGAATTATTTTATTTTCCTTAGAAAGTTCATTGAGTCAAATAGTATTGTATATGGTTGTTGTAATTTAAAAATATAAAAAAAATATAAATAAAAGAAAAGAAAAAAAAAATAAACACATTAACAAATTGGCGTACGTTGATTGACCGACAATTGGTCATTTAATGTTCGTTGAGTGGTCAAATGAATGAGCTATACAACCACATTGGCGTTAATGAGCACTGACCATCGTGATCATTGAACTCATCTCCCGGAAGAGGAATTTTTTTTTAAGGCCCCCTGCTGACGTGAATATACGAAACAACCATTTCTGGGCTTGAATAATATGTATTTTTTTATTTTATATTTTTACTATGGAATTCTCTTTTTACTTTCCCAAATCCATTCGTTTTAATCATTCATCATCTGACGCTTGTATATCTTCTTATATAAAAAATTCACTTTACTTCAACTAGCTTCATGCTGAAAGGTTTTTAATTTTTTTGTTTAATATGAAGTTAGCTAAATTATAATAAATTTTTAAATAAGATTTTTTTAACATTTGTTTATAATTATAATTCTATCATTTTCACTCTTACATAAACACAAGTTGCTACATATTCCGAATATTTTTTTTCAATTTCATACTTTCATACTTTCTTTTCAAGATCCTGACTCAATACCTTCAATAAACAATTTAGCTACATCAATTTTTTCTTTTTATCTTCTTAATTTACTTAAAATGCTCTGAATCGTCGAGAAAAACTGACAGCCGTTTGGAATTTTGATTTTTAAAAAAAATTATATACTTTCATAAGCCTTCCCTTTCGCGGTCCTGACCAAACCTTGGAAACTTCGATTCCTCGAAAATTCTCTGAATTACTTTTTTCCTCAAAAGCCATACTATTTTAGAGTTTTCGTACGATTCAAAATCCGTTAGTATATATAAACATCGGTAAGATGTAGCACAATTTATATAAAAAAAAAAATTCTATATTTATAATTGATCGTATCTGAATTCATATTTCAACAGATGCTCTGTCTCGACTAATTTTTCATTTGTGTAAAAATCTAAATTCTGCATCTTTTTTATCCATCCAATTTACTCAAATAAATATTACTTGTATGTTATCTTGTATGTATTTAATGTAAAGAAAAAAAGAATAAAAATTCATAATATATGTCAAACAATTAATATCAATACAATATCTGTATACACATACACTTGATTTTGTATATGAATTTATTGATATGAATGGTATAAACATGGAGCCCGTGTTATAAAGTGACAATGGCACGATAATTCCTGGAACTTTTTACCCTGGAATTTACGAGCATTCATATATCGTTGTTGGATTCAAGTAGCACGTACTTTGCTGGACGTTGTATACAGATTGTATGTATGAGAAAAATTATTTTAAAAGAGAAAAAAGGATACAAAAAATTATAGTACACATATAACATACAGAAGCAAAAGTAAAGAAAAAACACGACAGATAATAAAGTAAATATATATAAGATATAGAAAATGAAAGAAATATAATAGTATCTTCCTGGACACATTGCTCACAAATGTATATTTCAATGGAAGCATTATATTCAAATAGAAAAAAAAGGGCGCGTCATAGTTAAAATATCATCCGTGGGATTAAAACTTTGTATACTATATAGCTACATGGAAGAATAAAAATAATATTTTTTGTTAAATCTAAAAATAATATAATCACAGCAATGAAATCAAGTCATTATGCTTATTATCGTTAGTTTGTTGTGAAATCAAGTGTGTGGGTTGTATGTGGACCGATCTATAATGAAATAACGATAAGATAATGGCCTATAGTGCATCCGTTCACTCTTTTTTTTTTATTTCTCTTTTAAATCTTTTTATATTCTATTTTTATTCTTCTTTCTTGTCTGTAGAAATAATGCGAGGGTCCAGTGATATTAATGAAAGGACAGCAAGGTCTCATCCGGTGGTCTTGGTGACAAACGAGTATAGTGCTCCAACGTGGAATAATAAAAAAAAATAAATAAAAATTCGCCAGATTGATTAATTGTGCTTGACAAAAATTCGGAGCTGTATTTTACATACACTGTAACTTTTTTATTTATAAATATATATTTTTTTTTTCTGTGCCTGCACCTCTTCTTATTCGTCTTGTATATTTTTTCTTCTTTATGGATAGCTTTATATATTGTATTCGATTTAGTGAGGCAATTCTGGGAGCAGCAGGTTTGTTTAAGGTGGCAAGATAGGACACAAAGAATATCGTTTATTTTTTAAATTTTTTTTTGAGTAAAGGAGGAGTGCCTTTCAACGTACGTGTCACTGTGTAGACGGGTGGCACGCGTGGGTGAGCCCACTGAGAAGAAACTTATTAAAAATTTGTATAACTCTATCGATATTATTATAATATATTTCTAATATATCATAACACTTTTTCCACGAGAAAACAATAAAATCCATATGTAAAACCAATTAAAAATTTATTATTTTTGAAATATTTAAATAACAATTGTTTGTACGCAAAAATAATAATAACAATATGAGAAAAGTAATGAAAAAAGAACCAAAGAAAATAAAATAAAAGAAAAAAAATCTTATATTAGCGCGAGAATTCCCTGCAGTCAAGGTTCGTAATTCGCGGTGGCCAAAGTGGCCTGGAGGGCTTCTGCATAAACTGGCGCCAGACCGGCGTTATTCAAACTCTGTCATTACCATATACGCGACCAGTTGCATTTATATATATATATGTACTAAAAAAGTGCATGCATGTATACAGTACATTCATATAAATATTTATACATATGCATATAAAATTTGTGGCACCAAGCATGATTTTACAGTAAAACGTGCGTAAGCACGTGCACGCGTTAATTCGTGGGAGTCGACGACGAGGTGTCTCTCTGAATTTCTCATAAATAAACACACAAATACACACGCATACATTAATAAGTATATAGAATAAATGATATTCATATATATACGCGCAATAATACTGCACTTTTCTGACCTCATATTCACATTGCAGCATCTTCCAATATAGAAAACGTAAATAGAACTTTCACCCATGTTTGTTTTGACAATAAAATCATTTTTATTTATTTTATTTTTAATGAAAAAAAAAATAAAATGTATATATAAAACATTAACTGTGACTGCTATTCGACATCACATAAATCACACTGTGCACAGTGTATAAGGTATATAACCCATACACCTGTTTTGTAAAATAAATTTTTCCCAAGAATACATGCGGTAAAATTACTATCATCAACTTTACTATATGTACAAGCGAATGAAAAGTGAATTTTCCATGATGGTATTTAATTTATAATCAAGTAGAAATAATATAAATTACGAATGTTAAAAAAATACTTAAAATTTTTATAGCTTTTTGTGGTACTCGATAAATACACTAAACGATCGAGAGTTTTTTTTTTCTATATTGTGTTTTACAAATTGTAGTATAACGAGAGAAATTAAATGTGTTAAATGAGACCATTTAATGAAGAACGCGTTCTGTTTGTAGTATATATATCAGTGAGTTTGTATATGTATTCGTGTATAAATGTAATTACTAATTGTTTATAGTTATGGGATAATATTCCTAACATGAGTGTAAAGCTAGTAGAACTAAAGGGCAAGTAACTATTAAAGAAAAAAACCTGCAGACGCAAATGTTTAAACTGACTATTTTTCCATAAAATATATTTAATGCGTGAATAGTTTAACTGGGACAGAATCAACTCTTTGCTCTTCAGGAAATATTTTATTCACGTTAAAAAGAGATGAAAATAAAAAATAAGCAACTTGTGTATATATAAGCAGTAAAACTTGCCTTGTGTGAAATTAATTCATAGTTGATGGGATATAATATTATGATTACTTTTTTTTTTTAATTTATATATTATTTTGAAGTTTATGTTTGAATGCCTTCTAGTCTGTATAGTCAGGCTGTTGTAAATCTTGTTTTTTTTTATTCATCAAAGTATATATATATTGATTTTTTTTATCGAATAATTTATCTTTGTTAAAATTAATTTCGTTTTTTTAATTATATAAATTGCATAATTTTATGTAAACATTAATGTGCAGTAATTTTTTGAAGCGATAACAATGCAAGGTATCACGGGGTCTATGATCCAGCTCATCCGTGAGCAGCATCGATAAAATAACCACCAATTTTAACCCAGTTAAACTTCAATGTAAAAACCCGGGTGAAGTAATTTTATCAAAATGAAATAACGGATATAAATTGTCTATTTGTTTTTTTTTATTTTTTAAAAAGATGTCACGACAACTTTCACGATTCAAGGATTTTATATCCCCGTAAATTCCACAAATATCAAAAAATTGAATAAAAAAAAAAGATAATAAGAACATTTATGCGCACGATACATATTCAACGATAAAAATTATTAACGTGACATTTTATTTATCCAGTTAAGTAATAAAATCGCAATGAATATGACAAATGAGTTGTTATTTATTGGTCTATTTATACCAATCATCTCGTATTATATTTCGTACATAATTGTGTATATAAACTATAAACACATTTATACATTTTTTTTACAATTTTATTATCAATTATTTTTTTTTTCCATTCCATTAAATTCATGTAAATTTGAAAATTAATTTTTGGAGCAAGATATAAAACCTGACAATAACGCACTATAAGCATCAATAAATAAATATTAATTTAATTTGTTGTAAAATGGAAAAATAAAAAAAAAAATTAGAAATTATCAAGAGCGAAAATGTAGGTAAAGTGTGGGCGATGAGTTAATAAAATAAAAATGTTTATAAATGTCTGAAAGTACGTGAATATAAATATGAATTTCACGAGTCGAATTGGGAATTTGGCTGGATGTATCTGGTGCGAACCATTTTATCCCGAGGGCAAATATACGTGAGGAAAAATATGTATGTCTTGAAGAAAAAGACGAAAGGATATATATGCGGGTCCATCCCTCTTCATTGCATACCAATATGTATATATTTATTTTTATTATTATTCTTTATTTTATTTTAATTTTTTTTTACACCGTTATAAAGTCGGACGCGTAAAAGGTCAACTGAGAAAAGGCATATTTTTATCTCTTTCTCTTTAGATTTTATATGCAGCCGCACCAGCTGCCATTTCTGGCAAATAGAATCAGCGATACATCGAGAACTAAATGCGATAGCAGTATGTCGTCTTCGTCGTCGTCGTCGTTGTGCGGATTTGCGATATATCTCGCGAGAAAACGACTTTCCATGAATACCTCTTTTCCCCACCTATTTAGTACTACACGATGCTAAGTTTCTTCATCGAATTGCATTTCAATGAAAACAATGAACGAAAAAAAGAACAAATATATTTGGACATGATGAAAAATAAAAAAATCAAATAAACATGATTATTTTTTGTGCAGCAGAAAATTATTTTAAATTAATTCAAATTATTTTTCTATCCATGGTGTCTTTATGTACTTGCAAAGTATGAAAATCTAAGTGCTCAATTATTTGCTGAAAAATTGAGTCAGGTTTTATTTGTTTAAGTATAGAATTTAAAAATTATTCATCATCAATTTAGTCTGACCCATAATGTCTACATCTACTTAGTATGAAAATATTTTTAATATTCAATTATGTTGTTAAAAATGTAAAGAAAGCCTCAATTTTTGCATGCTGAATTTAAAAAGTCACGTTTTTCAAGCATTGATTTATTTGAATTATTAAATGTTTTTTTTTTAGATTTATTTTTTCAATGGAAAAAAAAAATTGATAATATTTAAGACGTTATTTGATATGTTATATGTTTTATAATTGTACAAGTTGCACCCATAAAAGTAATTCATTGTTAATATTAAAAAAAAAAATGAAGAAAAATATATAATAAAAATTTATAAACAATTGGATTTGTTCGATGAGCGAGCACGTGTAAGTTGGGCGTGTTTGAAAGAGATGACTCTCGATATATTCAATATGTATACTGAAATATATCCGAGTGCATGTGCATGTAGATATTCTCACTTGTGCGAGCTGAATAATGTGTATTTGTAGCAATGGAAGCATTAATAGCATATAGCTCAGATGATCTTGTTCATTGCTACGAATACGAAAGTATATGAGATTGGTATGTTATAATGCATATTATTATTGCAACAAATCTTGATACATCCTATATTTCTCGCGGGATACAAAGTCGATTGAAGTTCACAGGCTCTAGATATCGATAATCTATAGTTTTTAATCAATTTCAAAAAACAAAAAAAAAAAAAAATTGAATAAATCGAAATTTAAAAAAAAAAAATTTAATAAAAATTTTTATTGAATAAATATGTTGATAACGAAAAAAAATAATAAATAAAATGATAGAAACTTCTGGTAAAAGAAGCTATCAAAGATATGAAAGTAATTCAAATTAGTTTTATAATTTTCACGGTAATTAATATATTTACGTCTTATTTAGATACTTGAATAAAAATTCCATGAGATTTATATTAAATAATGCAATTAACTGACAACTGAATTTCTTGAAAATATCTATTTTATTAAACACCGGGAAAACCCAAAGCTACACTCATTGGACCGAAATTAGTTTTAGAGTGTTAATTTAAAGTTAACATTGAAAAATTTATTTAATAAATATAAAAAATCGCGACGTCGTAACGATTTGCAACCTATTTATATTTGATTACTTGGTAAAGTCATCACGAGCTAGGGAAAAAAAGAGTCGAGACCTTACGAAGCCTCTTGATATATGAAACAGTTTCAATTTTCTATAGAACAAATAAAAAATAAATAAATTAACATTTTTTAAAATAAGATCATGAATGATTTGTAGAGTCACTTGTCAGTGAAGTTAATTACAATGAGATTGATGAATCGTCTCGACTTATTGCCAATGATATATCAAATGATTACCTCATTCTGATCTTGAATCATAACATGATCATCGATTAAATTCCATTTGAATAACCAGTTTCCGGGTTGACAAAACACGTGATTTTTACAAATGCACATTTTTAAAAATTTTTTTTCCTTTAGCTTAATAAATTTATTATATTATAGGCCTATATAAATAAGAGAATTTAAAAAAATAAAAATAAATAAACCAGGTATAAATATATCTCTTTTTTTTTTATATGTACATTGAGGAAAGAAAACATATCGAACAGTACGGTAAATTTTAAAAAATAAAAATACTTGTGTTTGAAGTAAACAAAACGCATTGGATGTACTTGAGTCATGTTGTAGGATTTTATAAAAAAAAGAATTTTTTCTCTTGCTGATCGAGAAAATCTTGAGACAGGAGACGTATGTACACATCGAGTTTTACGATTGCCCTCATACATTAATGTAAACGCTCTCCAATGCGACGAGTCGAGATCGCATATATTTTAAGTGCAAAAAATAAAAAAAAATAAATAAATAAAACAAGGACCAGAAATAAAACACGGAATCGGATAAGTTTCATAGATATGCCATCATTCGGTAGTCGATAAAACGATTAGAAAATTAAAACTGATGGTAAATGTTGTTTATTTATTTATATTTATTTATGGTTTTGAAAGAAGGGATCATCTTGCGAATGAAGACGACGAGGATGACAACAACAACGACGATGACAACGACACGTTTTTATATGGATTTAGATTTTAATTCAAAGGAGGAAAACGAGCTTTCCCCTTGAAACATTGACGCTAAAGCGGAAGAAGATATTTCCTTATGTGCAAGCAATACCGATCATCTATAAATCAGATGTCGGTTTTTGCTATCCAAGTCGTTTGCCATCAGGTCAGAGGCGACGCACAGCCCGATGTTGGTCCGTTTGATATAACTTTCCGGTATGCTACCCTCGCTACATACATCCATTCCCAATCAAATAACGATTTCATTTTATTTATTATATTTTTCATCATTCTAACAAATCAATTTGTCCTTTTTTTTTATTTATTTATTTATTTCATCAGTATTATATAGAAAATTCCGGTTTTTATTATTTATATCGAGTATTAACACAAATACGTTTTTATGATTTGTGTATAGAAAATTATATATTTTCTGTTTTAGGATAACTAATGAATTATTTGAAAGTTACTGATTGTAATGAAAAATCTAGAAAACATGTAGGAATTTTGAATGCAATTAAAATTGATTAAATTATAATTTTTTATTTCAAATGGAAATAAAATAAATATAAAAAATATTATGTAACTTTTTTTTTTGCTTTATGTTTATTTATTATTGTTGAAAACTTAAAAAATATTCTGGAATATAAATAATAATGGATTGCACTTGATTTGCATAAAATTATTTATGTCTGAGTCATGTAAAATCAGTCTACTAAAGTCTTTAAATTCTCCCACGTTTGTCTAACTAAGAAGTCGCAAATGTAGAAAGCACTTAGCACGTCTTGTTATCAATGAATCCGGATCACGCGCGTTTTAATAGAATTTTCATTGGTTGGATTTTTTAAAATACCAGCATTAAAAGTAATATTAAATTGAAGAGAGAATTTCCTTTCCATTATGACTAATTATACATATATGTGTATGTAAAAGTCGATGTATAATCAAACCATATTTGAATGTTAAATTCATTCAATCACTCTTGTTAGCAAAGAATTTGCCCTTGAGATCATCAATGAGTTGAAATAACGTCACGTTACAAGTAGATACGTATCGGTATGAATTTTAATATTGTATATTATTTATCATTGCGATAACATAATTTATGTTTGTTTTAATTTTTCTATTACGAAAATAAATGAGTTAAAATGATTTGAAAGAAAATAATCGTTTGATTTTTTTGGTGTAAGGATTATTGTTTTTTTTTTTTTTTCTTTGATAAAACACATAAAAAAGTAAATTTTCATTTATGTGAAAATAAAAAGAATATTAAATGACGGTAGTTTATTTGATTATTATTTTATACGTATCATATATCGTCGAGTTTTCTCTCACGGTTACATGGTACACGCAATTGAGGGGCACGCGTAAGTGCATATATATATAATGGAGCTGAGAATCTGTAACTGGCGAGTAATACCTGGCAATTAGGAGTTGTATTCAACATTCCGTCTTCAAAGACCAAGAATACCAATTGAGAATTATCAAAATAAGACTGTACGAAATGATGTACAAACTTTATTAAGAATAATAACGTATGTTTAAGATACGTATGTATTTTAAAGTTTATTATCAAGCTTAAAAATACTAATTGATCATTATTATTTCTCTTGTAGTTGATCAATTATCAGGTTTAATTTTATTAATTAATTTGATAAAACTGATAATGATTATTATTTTAAAAGTATTGAATTTATCAGCATAGAGCTCGAGTTGATATGCAATTTATTTTAAGATTATTAAGATAGATAATTAGAATAAAAAATAAGGGTGTCTTACCTTTTTGAAGAACAGTAGATCAGCTAGATGTAGTTCTTGAAGTCCAAAGATGGTTTAGGATGATCACCAGGTAGTCTGCTACTATTCACATCACTTCACTTTTTACTTACACACTAATCACTCACTATCTGCATTGGATAAAAACAATATTTATTGTTGAATTTTAATCAAATATTATCGAATGAGGGGAAATTATTAATAACAATTGTTTATTTATGAATAAATCATGTTGATATTATTAAATGTGTTAGAATCAAAAGACTAAAACAAACGTACCACTTGTTACTGTCAGTATCATGAACAGCTTCATTTTTTTTTTTTCTTCCACCACCAATTGCCATTTTGTTTTAACATCAAATATCTCGACAACATGGTGTTTGAATGATGATGTTGTCAGGATTGGATATACAACTGTAATGATAAAAAACGAAATAATTAATCAAATAGTCAATCATTGTGTAATTAAAAAAACACTTGAAATACTGACTCTACTCGAGCACTATTTATCAGTGATGCTGCACATCGATGTCATTCTCTCTATTCTTGCTTTTGTTAACACATGCATTTGATGAATCCATTATCAGCTGATGCTTAGCTTTATAATTGTTTACTCATCATTCAAATGAACAACCCATGACCTATAATTTATGTCAAACATGTATTAACAGTGTATTATTAAACAATTGATCTCTTTATTACATAAAAATCATGAAGGAGTATGAATCTTGGAGTATATATTTAATGTCCCAAACAGCTCCAACAATTTTATAAAATATTTTTTACAATCAAAC